>SDVV010023098.1:0-12819 GCA_016164225.1 Gammarus roeselii | reverse complement strand
TCTTTACAATGACTGAGACAGACCTCTTTACAATGACTGAGACAGACCTCGTTACAATGACTGAGACAGACCTCTTTACAATGACTGAGACAGACCTCGTTACAATGACTGAGACAGACCTCTTTACACTGACTGAGACAGACCTCTTTACTATGACTGAGACAGACCTCTTTACAATGACTGCAACAGACCTCTTTACAATGACTGAGACAGACCTCTTTACAATGACTGAGACAGACCTCTTTACAATGACTGAGACAGACCTCTTTACAATGACCGAGACAGACCTCTTTACTATGACTGAGACAGACCTCTTTACAATGACTGAAACAGACCTCTTAACAATGACTGAGACAGACCGTGCTGTTGAATTCCCCTGTTCACGAGTGAATAAAGGAAAGGGAAGTGGCACTGGCGAATAACAATTTATCACCAAACGTATCCGAAATTGGTTCACTATCATCAACTCCAGCAAACCATCGATAACGAAATATGTTATCAGTCAAACCATCGGTTGGAGGATGGGAGCACATGTTTTACAACAGGATTACCACCAGGTGGCAATCAGCGTGTAACAATATGTAAAAAAATAAAAATAAGCTCTCGAAGAATGTGTAAAATATAAAGCCGAATTAAGTATCAAGAAGTAATTCTTCCCCTTCATCTATGAGGTGATTTTTTTTGAGGTATTAAAATCAAACTTTATTTCATCCAGAGGACAAAAAATTTGAAAATGAATACATATACCTTACGAACTCTTGGTTCGTAATAATATACCTTATGAACTCTTGGTTCTAATTAATAAATGTAACAATATTTACGGGTCGGCCAACTTTTGCTGCTAACTGTGCGAGTCATCACATACGAGGCAACTCGTACCGAGGCGCATTCCGCTTCTTGATTGTTTTTCTATTCGTCTCCCATAAACACTGACCATTCAAACCTCTTCAAATCATAATTACACAATTAATACCATATTTAAATAACAAAAAATGAATTTACATGTTATGCAAATAAAAATTTAATTCGTTTGTTGTGGGGTTTAATTTAAATCATAAGCGAGTCTGGCATCGTTCATGACGTCCATTACATCTCGTTGTCTAATTTATTCTCTGTCCACCTTTCATCAGGACAGAGAGGGACAGGAGAAGGACAGGTCTATACCCGTCAGGAGAGGGACTGGTCTGTACTCGTCAGGAGAGGGTTAGGTCTGTACTCGTCAGGCGATGGACAGGTCTGTACCCGTCAGGAGAGGGACAGGTCTGTACCCGTCAGGAGAGGGACAGGTCTGTACCCGTCAGGAGAGGAACAGGTCTTTATCCGTCAGGAGAGGGACAGGTCTGTAGCCGTTGACTCTTCTAAATGGCTGAAAGTGAAATGATGTTAAGTACATTTTAATGAAACAAAAAAATTTGATATGCGTGTAAGTAGACCTTAAGTTTTACTTTAGTTTTGTAATGTTTGGACCGGAGGAGATCATGTGAATCAGTTTTTCATTTTGACCCCTTGTTTGTTGTTGCAGTATTGAGATGATGTGGTTTTGTGTTTAGGCTGACGCAAAACAGTTTCAGCGGGAAGAGGTTAAATGCGTTCAGTGTATTTAAGCAGAATGTCTGCACTTCTTTATTCCGATCTGATAATTTGACTATTTGTGTAGTTGGGTTATTTACCCTGAGATTCGTGACACCTACATCACATCTGTTTTAATTGAAAACCTAGGATTTAGCCTAAAGGTTCTCCCTTTTCAGCTCGAAAAAGTTCAATTTATGTATTGCGTCATCTGGATAGTACCGGAGTGTAAGTAGAAAAAAATACAATTAATGAAATAATTTTTATTTAATTGTGCTCAACGATTAATTAATAACATTTTCTGACACGAATGATTATCAACTGTTATATTCAATGAAATAAATTCAGTACAAAAATAATTTCTGCATCAATGAAAATATTTTACTTTTTTTCTGTTCCTGAACTATTTCACATTATTTTTCATATTTTATCCGTGCAAATCTGCCCCACTCTCCTGTTGGTCTGTATCGAAAGTGGGGGACCTCAATACATGTCATGGCGATGGACCATTATTTCCCACCCGCTACAAATTTTCATAAATTGTTGCCGCATGACTGCGTAACACGAAAACGTCAACGCGGTGCATTAAAGAAATGTTTTCGACGTTTTTCCTTTATGCACCATCAATTTATTATTTCTTTTCCATTTCACGACAAGGCCTCCACTACATCCATAAAAGGAAAATCTTATTGGAGTTCTAATGGAAACGGACATTTGAATTTATTTTTTACCCGTTCAGTTACCATTTCTGAAAGATAATTTTTTAGACAAGTTCGTTGAAAAACGCATTGCTTTAGAAATGGATTGTTTTGATCATTGACAAATATAGTTAATGGTTTACGCCCATTTATTATAGTGCCTCAGTATATGTGTTCTAAGATTCTATTTCGCTCAATTCACGACTTAGAATCAGAGAGAAACACACGTCAAATCGAGTCATAATTTTTCTCCCTGCAACGGTATACCGAAACGGCATGTAATGAGATTGTTGACGTCAAGGCAGAACGTAAGAAATATTAGTCCACACACCATGCTGTCCACGCCCCACAAAAATCAACATATTCTTTTCCTCACTGCTTGCGAGAGCAACCATTGCTTCGCTCGTTTCCAGCACATTCTTCCGGATCATTGAACTTAAATTGAACTGCGATGAAGTAATTGCTGTCGCAGCCTTTGGATTATCAGAGAAGGGGGAGCAGATGTACGATATGAACATTAACACTCCCAATTATAGTGTCCAGGAATGAGATATTTTGCATTACAATCCTCTTCCGGATATGTGGTCGAGTAGCGGAACGGAGACTATATGGGAGCCCAACACTTATTTCGGAACTTAATAAATTAAAGAAACATGAAAATAATTTGGGAGTGATTAGCAGTTATATAAAAATATTACAATATTTTATTGCCGCATGCAACATAACTATATAATTAAACACAAGGATAATTATTCATGACGATCTCGATTTTTGTGTCATACAAATCGCAGCCTAATTAAACAATGGTCATTATATTACAATTTATAAATGCTATTGATTGATTGTTAATTACATTGTCATTATGATGATAAAGCACACATGTGTTATAAATAGGGTTCATCCGGTTTGTCGATGTTTAAAAAAAATATGTAAGATTTTAACAATGTAAAAGATATTTAAATCAGACTCGTATGCCATTTTGAACGTAAAATTATTTGAATTGATTGTAAAAGAGTGGACTTGTTTCAATGCATAAAATGACATACAATTTCGGCATCTTGTGGGTGCCTGTTTCATGGTCTTATGAGCGGAGATCTGAACCCTTCTGATGCAACATGCAACGACAATTTAACATCAGAAGTAACTGCTAAGCAAAATGTGGCGACAGAAACAAGCAAAGGAAAAGTTTGATCCCCACTTGCAAGCTTCATTCGAAGGGTTCCAATCTGCGCTCATGGAAATGAGTCCCACTTCAATTTCGAAATTCAAACCGGAAAAAAACACAATGATTGTTCTATATTATTACAGATGTTTCATAAACATGTATGGTTGCCTTTGAATTTTCCAGCACGCCTCATGATACGATCCTTAGAGAAGCTGACTTCACATCTTTATACGATGGCTTTCATTCGTCAGCACGGCATCGGCATCTATTGTCCGAAAGCGAAAATTCGATGATACGGTAGTGAACGAGTGCATCATAATATAAGCTGATAACGGAAAGCTTGAAATATGAGTTCGTGACCGTGGGACCACCATCGCATTGGTATCAGTTCTAGACCGTGAGACCACCATCGCATAGGAATCAGTTCTAGACCGTGAGACCACCATTTCATTGGTATCAGTTCGAGACAGTGGGACCACCATCGCATTGGTATCTGTTCTAGACCGCGAGACCACCATTGCATTGGTATCAGCTCGAGACCGCGAGACCACCATCGCATTGGTCTTGCTTCCCAAAAACCGAGCAGCATTCATAAATTTCCACGAGCTCTTCCCACGGGTCGCTGCGTGAATCTCACGACTGTCCGAGCGTTCAACATTCCCAATCAATAAGGAATTGTCCGCATTATCCACCTGCTGATTCCTCAACATTTCAAATGAGTCAGCAGTGTTGGCAGTCCCCTGATGAACATCTGAGAAACTATGCATTATAATTATATTCCAAAAATCAACCACAACTCACCGCTGTTACTTCAATGATAACTGTTCAGTTAAAGAGAACAGAGACCCACCAAGATCCACAGAACAATTATAAGTAGCACTCAGACCAATTTGAACCAGCTTTGCTTCACTTCCCTATCCACAACAACATCTTTATGAGGAAGATGATGTAGTGTAACATCGTATTACGTCTTTCCCAACATTAGATAAGCATTTAATGTTATGTGCAGTTCACGCGTTTAGAAGCAACAATTTGACGAATCTGTCGATTCTGTTTTTATTGAATTCTCGTGAATTATACTTCTATTATTTACATTTTCCTATCACATTAAATAGATAAATGGTAGTAGAAATAGTGTGGTCCAGAAATAACTCTCTTTGGTTTACTTTGCGGTCCTGATAAACCGCATAAGGCTTAATGCCAGTGTGTTAAAATTAACAACTGTATGATAATCACTAATATATTATGCTTTCTCAACAGAAACATGCTAAGTTTCCAGAACAATAAGGTAAGAACACACCGGGTAAAACACCAGGTTCCCAGTTCAGTGTTCTCAGGAGAGTGAGGGCACTGTTCTGAGGAGCTGTTGTCTGAAACCAACCGACATCACGACAGGAACAGTTTCAACTGGACCAGTAAGCTTGTCAAATATTTATTCATTGTTAGCATTGCATTGTTCAAGCTATATACCTGAATAGTGGATGACATTCAATTTGTTTTTACATACTGTAGGTTTAATTTTAACAAGTATTTTCTTTACGTTAAATAGAGCCTGCTAAAACTAGGGTTTCTTCAACAGAGCCCGCATCTTCCTAACCTTCAACCGGACACTTCCCCGCAGGGGGCCCTGGTTTGTGAGTTGTCCAGTAAACAAACTAATTGAAGTTGTTATTTCCGACAGTGGAGTTTCATGACTGTTCTAGAGGTCGCTTGCATTCTGTTGAAAATCAGGCAATGAATAATTTATGTCAAATTCTCACCTGCTTTATTCTCCTGTTCCATCAGTGACGTAAAACACTCCCCCTTGGGCACTTCAGAAGTCCTTATTCTGTGATTACTTACACTTTGTATTACTCGCGAAAACACGTTAGGGCAGAGGCACAAGCACTTGACGAGCGTACAGCAGTCGTACGAATCATCATTAAAAAACTCATCGTCAGTAAACCGTTATGGCATTTTTTCAGGACAATGCTGGACAATTTTTGAACATCCGATCATTACATAAAATGATTTCAGACTAACATCAATCATTTTGTGGTAAGGATTTTCGTTTAAAAATAATCAACAATTTCATCTATCCGACCCAAAATGTAGGAAGATATCAAGTTAAATGATGCCAGTCCTATTAAATCTGCAATAGCTGGTGTTTCAGGGCCCCAGAGGTATGATATACGTTTAAATATTTTCATGTAACAATAAAAACCTCTCGTCCTCTGTCAGCACATCAAGGGGTGTGCGGGACTCATGACGGACGGTGGTACACAACATATCGGCTGCACTACCATCCGTAGAAAATGTCATAATAATTATTAGCAGTTTAAATACCGTACGTTATGCTAAACATAGGTTAATAACATTTACCGTGTTCAGAAATTGTGATCAAAGTTGGTCTTGCTATTGCGATTTAAGTGAGAAATTTATGAGCAGTGATCCTGAACGCAATTTCCGCGTCCATCACTTCATGATCAAAGCACTGGCAGCACTCGAACGTTGGGATTATGAGTCACGTATTCACCTTAGGGTAATGTAAACAGGTACATTATTAGGTTCAAAAATTATTCCTCAGACATTTATCATATATACACAAAAAAATAGACGACTCGTCGTTGTGACTAGTTTAAGCTAGTCACCAGGTTGTCCCATAACCGACTAGGCAAAATGAGTAAATTTGGCTAGTGTTCTTTCATAAATTGTCAGAATGTAATCAAAATGACTGGTCTGCATACTGCAGCCGTTGTAGTTGCTGTCGTGTTGGCTGCTTCAGCTGAACCGGCTGCCTTTGCTCCCGCAGCTGCCGTTGCTGATGCCATTGCTGCCGCTGCTGCTACTGCTGCCACTGATGCTGCTAGTGCCGCTGCTTCTTCAGCTGCTGCCGCTGCTGCTACTGTAGTGCTGCTGCTGCCGGTGCTGCCACTTTTACCGTTGCTGCTGCTGTTTCCAATTCTGCCTCTGCAGCCGCTGCTGCTGCTGCTGCCGCCGCTGAGGCACTGCTGCCGTTGGTGCCGCTGCTGCTGCCGCTGCTGCCCCCGCTGCTGTTGACACTGCTGCCGTTAATGCTACTGCTCCTGTTGCTGCCGCTGCTGCTACTGCTACCGCCGCTGCTAACGCTACTGCGGCTGCTGCTGCTACCTCTGCTGCTGCTGCCACTGCGCCCGTCTACCCCTGCTGCTGCTGCTAAATCCACTGCAGCCGCTGCTGCCGCTGTTGTGCTGCAGCTGCTGACATGGGTGATGTTGCTGCAGCTGCTGCCGCTGCTCTTTCATCGACCGATGCAGCCAATGCTGTCACAGTTGCTGCTACTGCCGCCGCTGCCGTTTTGGCCGCTGCTAATGTTGTCCTGACGCTAGTGATGTCGCTGCTGCTGCCGTTGATACTGCTGCTGCTGCCGTTGCTGCTACTGCTTCCGTTGCTGACACTGCTGTCGTTGCTGCCACTGCTGCCGTTGCTGTCACTGCTACCGCTGATGATGCCACTTCTGCCACATCTGCCTCTGCAACCGCTGCTGCCGCCGCTGCTGTCGCTGTTGCTGTTACTTCAAAAAACTGCTGCTGCTGCTGTTACTGCTGCCGCTGCTGCCACTGCTGCCGCTGCTGCCACTGCTGTTGCCACTGCCGCCACTGCTGCCACTGCTGCTTTCGCTTCTGCTTCTGCTGTTGCCGCTGCAGCTGCTGAAGTTACTGATGTTGCTGCAGCTGCTGCCGCTGTTCCCTCATTTGCCGCTGCTGTCATTGCTGTCGCAGCTGCTGCTTCTACCGCTGCCGCTTTGGCCGCTGTTAAAGTTATCCTGCCGCTGCTGCTGCCGTTGATACTGATGCCTTTGCTGCTACTGATGCTGCTGTTGCCGTTGTTGGCGTTGTTTGTCACTGCTTCCATTGCTGCTGTTGCCGTCGCCGGTGTCGTTGCGACCGCTGCTGCTTCTGCTACACAATCTGTCGCTGCTACCGCTGCACCTGCGGCCGATGTCGCCGCTGTTGAAGCAAATGCCATGGCTGTACTGATCTGTCTATCGCTGCATTTGCTGTGGGGCTGTTACGACTGCTGCTGCCGTCGGTATGCTTCTGCAGCATCATCGCAACCATCGCTATTACCACCGCCGCTACTGTTGCTGCTGTTTCTGACATCAGCTACTGCTACTCCTGTTACCGCCGATGCGTTAATCGTCGCCGGTGTATCAGTTAATTGCATTCATATCTTCGAGTCAAATTTAGCACAAATCTCCTAAGCCATGTTGTAAATAATAGAGTAAATATATTTCACCATTGCAGAAGTCAGGTTAATACACGAAGTCCACACATATGTCGAATTACCTACGTCAGTTATTTCTCTATATCCTTCATGATATACACATTCAAACTGAAATCGTGGTGCGCTACATTTCGACGTTAGAAGGTAGCGCAACGACTGGTGTGATGCCCCCTTGGGTGCTCCGCTGATCGACGTGTTTGACGTTTATCTCGGTCGCTGCACTGCAACTAAAGTAGCTGTATATACAGGCTGCGATACATCTGTTCAAAGGCTTCTCAGTATCAAATCACAATTTACACTGCAGACCCAGAACATCACAGGAAATCAAAACAGAAGTAAGGCAATATGGGAACTTGCCTTGCAATTGTTATATCCTGACGGACTGCTCTTATATTATCCCGTGTTTTTGTTCAAGACATTATACGAAAAGGTCCAAAGAATTGAAATTCTGTCGTGTCATTTGTTTACGGTACGACGTATATAATGCACATTTTAACAATTTACAACAAAGGGACAACGTCACACTTAAATTTGAGATGTCCAATTGAATACATTTCACATCAACAAGTAGATTTCACCACGTTTACGCAACCACGACTGAATACTGAAGTCACACACTACAGTGCTTGTCAGTCCTGCACAGATAGATTTAGTATTCAAATTAGATACGTCACATAAGCAGGTGAATAAGGTAGTACTGCCATTAGCTGCTTAAGAGCTTTAACATTATTTGACGGCCGGTACTAGATTCATCTAAAGAGTGCAACTGCTTCTGTAATGTGGATAACCTGCCAAACAGCTACTGTTTGGCCTTGCACAACTAACAGAAGCTGTTCTACCTTTGACGTTAAGTAAATGCTGCTGAATAGTATCTAATCACAGCTGATGTTGCTGCTGCTGCACTGTCTCGTTAGAAGGCAATGGTGCAACTGGAGGGAGCTGCACCCTGTACCTGGACGTATTTGAACTAACTTGCTGCGCTGCAGCCGGTTGCGTGTTCTGAATGACCCAAATGAAGGGACGTGGCACGCGGGGTGAACGATATTCACAGCGAATCCGTTGCAACCGCCAAACGAATTTAAGTCACTGAACAACGTGTAACTATCTCAAATTACTTCGTATGGCTAGTTTAAACTAGTTAAGTCGACTAGGTTATTTCTCTGAGTGATAATGTCAGTAAAAGTTGTCAATGAAGAAAAATTAACCAAGGAACATACAATGAAATATAATTTATAAAATCTTTATCATATATAGTTATATGATAAAGATTTTTGAGTCATAACCGGTGCCCATAACCGGTGCCTAAGTTTCAACTTCGAAACTGTCATCTGGTTGATCCATGGTTATGTTTTATAAATTTTATTTTACATAAAATAGTGTATTTATAGAACTTTCTGGCGCACTAAATTTCAAGTAAGCATAATTTTTCAAAATTGTCCAAATAAAAAGTTTGTCAACATTATCACCGCATATTTTTCCCAGGGGCATGGGATACCCAATTTTTTTCAGTATCCCACCGTAGTTCAGTTTAAGCAGACGACCGAACGCCGGTCAATGTTTTTAGACGACAATGACCATATAAATGGGGGAAAGCAGTGTTATCACCTATAATCAATATAAGGGATAATTGCGTGACAACAGAAAATTATTACCCGGAAGAAGGTACATGATGCGACACTATTTTGGTATACGAAAGTGTTTACGTTTCCGCTGGATCAGCTCCCGACTCTGATCAGCAATTTCTGGGTCACATTCATGGACTGCAGTGCGTTCACGCACGATCGGTAGCGTCTCGAACGGCCTGATCACGTCAGCTCGTGAGCGCAAGCATGATTTATGGTCAGAAAAATATCACATGGGTGATCTCATCCACATGAACTAGCATTCGGACATACGCATGCTCTACCAGTTTTTATGAAGTACGAGTACAAGTTTTCACACTATGAGAAATAGCACCCGTGCATGAGCATGCACTAATAGGGTTTATGGTGTACGAGTAGTAATATCCAATATATGAAACATAGTATCCGTAAATCTGCATGCTCTACCAGTGGTCGGGGTGTATTAGTATTAGTAAACACAATGTGAATCATATACGTGTTAATATTGACTTTTGAATTACGATTCGCAACTGATGTAAAAACCGTATACATAGTTATAAATGTAGTTATATACACATCAGGCATCTTATTGAAACATCTGATGAGTTATTTTTTTATATTATATCATAAGGATGATTTCACGGACGGGTTCGAACAACATCATCAGCGCGCGCCTCCACACCAATAAGTCAATGAAAACATAGCAAACACTTGGATAAATGTGTTGAGGTGATGTACGAGGAACGGATCCAGAGACCAACAGACTTCTGCAAGGGCAGTCACAGGCTGAAGGAATCGTAATCGAAAGCCTTATGAGGCTATTCAATTTGTGTTTTTTTTCGGCCATGGGTGCCATCTTAGTGGCGAAAACCTTCCACAACCATATATATCAGTAACTCAAACAGGTGGTAAATTGCTGTGTATGGTGGGTAAGTTGTCATTCGAGACTACTGGTGGTACGATCGGTGATATACTGTGTAACTTCATGAGTGGTAGAAGATCTGCAAATCAAATAATCGAACTGAGACAGGTCTGCATGAATTACAAGTAGATAAAAAAGGTGTGAAGCTGGAGTGTGTGTGGGGGGGGGGAATACAGAAGCGAAGCAGTCCTGGGGGGACAATATAGGAGCGAAACAGCCCTTGAGATATATGGTGCAAAACAGCCCTGTGATTGTTTATTAATATTGATGGTTTGTGAATAGTTATTGTAAAGGGTAAGCATTAATGCATGAATTACCGTTTGATTTTTATTTAACTGGCATGTCCGCAAGAAATGTTTACATGATACTTAGGTAGTTGACTGTATTTGTAGAATTCAATTCATTCTAACAGTATATGGTATTGTATGTATTTACTCGATCTGTTGTACGTGTAGCATATATCTTTTTCTATTGGTATATATTTATTTATATATTGTTTTATTTAGTGTCGCAGGCATCGCTGTTATTTCAATTGGTACTTATTACTAGCCTTTGCTCAGCCTATAACTTTTTTATGATTTTCTTAGTGACACGTATAGCGTTGTGATATGATTTATAAATAGGTATTGTAAATGGTAAGTATTATTGTATTTATTAATGTTAGATTTTCTTGAATGGGCATATTCGCAAGAAATGTTGGCTTGGTACATAGAAGGTTGACTGTGTGTATATGATTTATTTGTTTTTTAATTTGATACTTTTTTATCGCATTATTTATTGTCAAAGCACCGCTGTTATTTCAAACAGTCATACAGTAGCATTGAATCGGCGACTTCTTTATCGATGATGAGCATTATTTATTACCTGGAAGTGTCGGCTCATCATATTGGTAAAAGATTTATCATCAAGATCCGCCCAAATGTGGATCTTGATTTGCTTCATTTCATCTCCGCCCTGCAAACAACACATACCCGTATTATACTCTCTGGTAAAATATTTACATATCAAACTTGGCGATATCCTTCTACAACAAAAGCAGACCGTTAACTAAATGAGAACAAATCCGATTCCAATTTCATATATACTTTATCATGAACATACAGGGTTGGTGCCGGCATAATGTAGGCGTATACCGAGCTGATGCCGGCATATGCCGTCATAATTCAGGCGTATACAGGGTTGGTGCCGGCATACTCTGGCATAATGTAGGCGTATACACGGTTGATGTCGGCATATGCCGGCATATGCCTGGATAATGTAGGCGTATACAGGGTTGATGCTGCCACAATTTAGACACACACACACACATTTGTATGCACATACAGGATCGATAAACGTATGTAGCCTTTTTATCTCTTTAGAACAAAGTCCCTTGCTTTTCTGTTGCAAAATATTTAATGTGGATCAGCTTTACGTCATGTTAGGTAAAATATCTAGTCATCCTAACCTAACCCAATTTAATTTGACCAAGAATTATGTGTCATCGTTCGAGATTTTCTGCGCACGTATGATACTTACTCATCGATTTATGATATATTCATATCCATCCTCTCCACTTGGCCCTATATTTGATTTATCCTTTGCAGTTTTGATACATACTTCCAATTTTGAGCTAGCAAATTTACATCCATTTTCATATCTAAATTACATCGTTTGTTTGATTGTTATACCTATTATCATATGACTCTTGATTTTTACAAGTTCTTCACACCTATCAAAACCTAACCAAACCTTATGAATGGTATTCAGTCATTGATATATACATAAGATCCCTTCCACACGACTCTAGATCAAATATCACTTTTTTACATAAATGTTATTTATTTCGTTGTCACTCTCGTCCCAAATTGGTTAGCAGAGAGACCCCATTTTCGAGCTTAGATGGATTGAATGTTTCCAGCTTCATACAAACGGACACAAGGTCTCACACTATGTTTTCTTATTTTACTTCAATATCTTCTGGCACTACATCCTTTGACGACTTGCACCTCTGATTTGCCTTTGTTCCCTATAATTTTCATATTCATGACAATGACTTCGTTTCAGATGTCGCCACACATCACTGGTGGATTTATGTTTATTCAATTTTATTTATTTTTGGCAAGATTACAGACCCCATCACCCGATACTTGCAAAAAATAGGCGACTTATGATATACTTCATTCTTCCACAACAGAATCACAACGTTGACTGAGCAAGATCTGAGCAAGATCTGATACCAATCTGTAACACATACAGATCATTTGCCCCGAGATAGGTTTATGGCAAGTAGTAGTAAGTACTCCGAAACGCGGATGTGAAGGAATAGATAGGGATAAATAGAGTTAGTTTTGGTGGGCGGGGGGGTAGGACGCGATGCATGCAACCTTGACTCACCGAGCGTACGGGGTAAGCGTAGCGGGGGGCGGGGCGGGCGGAAGGAACTGGTTTCACGCTGCCAGCCGGATTGCTGTTAACGGGTTATTACCATTTCAATGCAACTTCAGTGCTATGTCCTCTGAATGTTTTTAGGGGATATTTAAATAAGTTTATTACCATTTCAATGCAACTTCAGTGCTAAGTCCTCTGAATGATTTTTTTAGGGGGATATTGACAAACATTTTATAAGATATATTTTTT
>SDVV010023097.1:0-12819 GCA_016164225.1 Gammarus roeselii | reverse complement strand
GTATGTGTATGTGTATGTGTATGTACATATGTATGTTTTTTTGGTATGTTGTGACTAACAAGATAGCTGTGTGATAAGTTGCCTGAAGCACAAATTTCTCGATCTTTCAGTGCCATTGTTTTGCCGAGTCTTTGCGGTCCTGCCGAGCTCTGGCATTTGTGCCTCCTGTCTTGCTCTGCACTCTGGCTGTGCTGGCTTGTTGAGCAGTCTTGAGGCCACCAAGATGAGATACCAAGGTGAGAACTGCTCAGAACAGCAGTGCCAGTCTGAATTCTGTCCAATAGGCTCAGATTGCACAAGTGTGTGATGGGTTGAGAACATTATGTGCCCTTTGGTCTATGAATATTTAAGAAATGAACAGGCCATGCACCTGAAAAGCTGAGATCTGGCTGATTATATCGTAGCATGTGCTTGCAAGGAAGGTTCAAATTGTTTGTATTGTTATGTGTGCTTCTTTTGTAAGTTACAGCTGAGCTAAACATATATACTGCAGAGAGCAAAAGGATCCTACACTATGTGGTGGAATGCAGAATTATATGTGTGTGTTTCTTACCTTTGTTTCTTGCCTTTGCAGTCCCCCAAGGGCTTGACATACCAAATTGTCGGGTGAATCAAGCCAAGAGAGGCCAGCACAGTTGTGCGCGCCAGCACAGCTGTGGGCGCAAGCACATTAGTGCACCCCAGCACCTTCAAAGACTTCGCAGAACAACAAACAGAAAGATGCTCGAAGGGATGCACACTTTGCTTTCCGAAAACACGCCCAAAGTTACTCATATGCAAAACACTAACCCCATCTCAATCTAAGGAATCAAGAAAAATAGTAAAAACAATAACACTATACAAAAGCAAGCAACAGGACATCACACCGCAAACCCACCAACAAGACTGGAAGCACAAAAAATGCCTAGCATTTAAACAACCTATGATGTAAAACTGAAATTCCACCATCATGTCAGAGAGGTGGTGGGTAAGGCTTCCGGATTGGCCAGCAGCCTGCTGAGATCCACCGTTTGCCGTGGTCCTCACTTCATGGTGTCCCTCTTTGTGATGCACATCAGGCCTCTCATGGATTATTGTTCGTCAGTGTGGAATGTGGGTTTTCTTGGGGATTTGAGATTGCTTGAGTCTGTGCAGAGGAGATGGACAAGAGGTGTGGATGGTCTTGCTGAGTTGGATTACTTTTCCTGACTGAAGCGACTTGGCTTATTTTCTATAAAAGGAAGGTTTCTCAAGGCGGACCTTATTAAATACTGGAGGAGGATCATCTGCAGGTTGGATGGTGGCGCCGACCTTGGGGGTATTTTTCGGAGAGCTCCTGGTGCGAGAACTCGGGGCCATCCCTATAAGCAATTGATGCCGGCTTGTAATACGGACATCAAGAGGAGATTCTTTGGAGCACGATGTGTTCAGTTGTGGAACAGCCACCCGAGTTTTGTGTTGGAGTCAGCTTCCATGGCTGCATTCAAGAGGTCGCTTGCGGAGTTTTTGGGTGATGTTCTGTTTGAGTTTGTTTAGGTTGGGGCGGGTTCTTCTGCAGCGTGTTGGCGTCCTGGCTTTGGATTTGTCTGCTTTTTGCTGTGATGCTGGAGTGGTGGGTTGTGGTGCGTGTTTGTGTGTGTGTGTGTGTGTGGGTGTGTGTTTGTGTCTGTCCTGATGTGTTGCTTCTTCGTGTGCTTCTTTGTTGTACAGTGTGCTGTTGTAGATTTTTTTTGTCATTCATGCCGATGGTTCATGTGATAGCCAATAGTGCGTACCAATTCCAGTTCCTATACCTGTGTTAACATTGCTGTTCTCAACAGCATACTGGCGCGCATGGCTGTGCTGGCCTCCCCCGGCTCTGCTGCTCCCCACTTGATGTGGACCTGCTGGAGGGGGCTGCAAAGGTAAGAGACAAAGGTAAGAGACCCAAAAACTCAGCTAATCCTGCCTTGAAAGCAGATATGTTAGACGATTCAACAACAGCAGCAGGCAGCTCATTCCATATTATAATGCATCAAACATTTCCTTGTGTAGTTTAGGATGTCCATGGACAAATCCAAAACATCTGGCATCAACCAGTTTTGTCACAGCATTGGTACATATTATCTGACCATAAAACTGAGAATCGTGAAGCGCAGTCCTGCTCTTCTGCATTGTTGGCAGGAAAGAATGAATTGAACTGGGAGGATGGCTAATGTAACTTATTTGGTAGTTGCTAGGGCCTGTGACTGATGGATTGCTGAATGTAAGACCTAATAGAACAGCACTGTCCTACTGAGGGGCTGTGTGTTTTGACTGTGGTTTCCTTGATCAGTGAATACCAAGATATATAGTGCAACTGAAATATTTCTCATTATTATATATAGTTATGTTCCATGCACTACTTGCCTAACTGTGAAATATTGAACCCAGTGTGCATATTTCATGGGGCTGCTAATTCAAACATTAAATAACAAATATTTGATGTGCATGTTAAATCTTGAGATGCAGTACAAAGAAAACTAAACAAAACGTCCCCACAGTGACTGAGCATTGCATTTGCGCAGAAATAAATCAATAAACTAGTTATAGCGGTATAATGAAAGGACTCATCTGTCTTAAAGGCTACAAAGCATAGGCAGAAACTAAGAACAGGTAATGGACCACATTTTTGGGGAGGTTAAAAAAATGCAATTCATAATGTAATGCGCAATATCAGTCCAGATTAATTGCATCTATGTTTAGTTTGAGTGTTATTATAACTGAACTGTGGTGTTATATTATTCCTGTTAGGGCTTGTGCGACAATTATACTACACAGACATTACTGCAAGTTGAGACAACATGTCTGGTTGATGATACACCTTTTTGTTTATCTTTGGTCATCCACAACTACCTACACACATTTGATTCTGTCATTCTGCAGTCCACTGTGTGGTTTCTGCACCTCATGCTCTTTGCTGTATTTGCGTTTGCCTGTATCTCACAGCAGGGAAGTGCATAACTATACAAACTTGCTCTACAAGTGCACACTAAGATTTAAATTTATAAATCTTGGCTTTTGCAATGCACGGCAGGTTCAATTGCTATATATATTGCTATATAAATACACGTAATATCTCCGATCCTACACCCAATTGGAGCTGCTAACTGAAAAAAGTTGAAGATAAAATGCACTTATTCATGCAAATTTTCGAGACACTTGTCTATTCAACATCAGATGAATGTGCAATGACTTGATGTTTCTTACCTCTGCTTTTTCTTACCTTAGCAGCCCTACAAGGGCTCAACATACCCCATTGTTAGATGCACCAAGCCAAGAAAGGCCAGCATAGCCATGCACACCAGCACCCACAAGGACTCCGCAGAGCAACAAACAGGAAGATACTGGAAGGGATGCACACCATCCACTTTCAGAAAACATTTTCAGGGCCAAAGCCACTTTACACGAAAACACTATTCACTAATAGCTACAACGAAAAAAAAAGAAACGCCAGGTCAACACATCACACCACAGAACCATCCATAAGACTATAAATTCAACAAGCCTCCAGCTCTCAAACAGCCTATCTCCCAGGCACTAGGCCAATTCCATTGGGCCATCTTGAAGGTATAAATGGTAAAATGCACCATGTAAGGAAAAAATTCACTGTCTAATGCAAGGTGTGTAAAATATTTCCACTGTCTAATGTAATTTGTATGAAATTTTTTACTGTCTAGCTACTTGTTTTTAAGGCTGAGTTTTAGTCACAAATTAAACTCTTTTTAGAATGGCTAAATACTGAATGTTGCCTTACTTTGGTAGTTTGCCAGGATTTTTTTTTATTACAGCTAATAAAATGGATAGGGGTGCAGTAGGACATCCCTTGAGAAGGCATTTGGACCTAAGAGGGTGCAATTCCCCTCTCTCCCTGCTATCACTTCACTCCCTATAAGCAAGCTTTTGCTGATCTAATGCATTTTTAGGTTTTGACTAGCTTGATGATTGGTGCATATCAAGTAACATATGCATGCACATTACCGTTTTTGAAGTTGTTACTAAATGAATCGCCCGTTTTTGTGGATGCTGATCCTTCCGGATGGACTGTTAGATTGGATTCGTAATTTTCTGATGGGGAGGCAAATGTGTGTTTCTGCGGGGGGAGTTGTCAGTGACTTCCAAGAGGTGACAAGTGGTGTGCCCCAGGGTTCTGTGCTGGGTCCGCTGTTGTTCCTGCTATATGTCAATCATGTTGCAGCAGGTGTGACTTGTGAGTGGAAGGCCTTTGCTGACGACTTCAAACTTTATTTGAGTTTGCCCCGCGATGTACAAGCAGTTTGCCTGGGTGTGTCTTCCTTGCAGAGGGATCTGGATTTGGTGCAGTCTGTGTCGTTGTCATGGAATCTCTCGTTGAACATTGACAAGTGTATTTTTTTATGAATTTCTACTGTGGCCGTCTTGAATTGGAGCAGATTGATGATAGAATTGCTTATAATTTGAATGGTGTGGTAATTGAGCTTGTCGATTCCTTCAGAAACTTGGGAGTGCTTGTTGACTCAATGCTGCGCTTCCACGTGAGGGGTGTTGTAAGAAAGGCTTCCACTCTGGCGACCAGTCTGCTCTGCTTTACTGTCAATAGGAGTTCTGTTTTCATGGTCTCGTTGTTTATTACTCATACGAGACCCATCTTGGACTACTGCTCATGGATGCAGAATGTGGAATATATGGAGTATCTGAGATTGTTGGTGTCTGTGCAGAGGAGGTGGACCAGGGAAATTGATGGGCTGGGTGGAGTGGACTGTGGTGAACGGCTCGAAGCGATGCAGTTGCTTTCTGTGAGGGGGAGGTTGTTGCGTTCAGATCTTGTGAAGTGTTGGAAGATTTTTCATTTTTCTGTTGATTCAGGTTTGTCTGCTCTGTTTGAGAGAGCTCCGGATGTTGGTACACGTGGGCATTTTTCCAAGCTGGTGGTTCCTCACTGTCGCAGATTCTTTTATTCTTGCTGTGTGCAGATTTGGAACCGGCTGCCCACTGATGTGGTGCAGTGTGATTCACTTCGCGGCTTCAAGAGGGCCCTGGCGGAGGAATTTGGGGCAGTGTTGCATGAGTTTTGCTAGACCCAATTTCATGTGATCTTGTGGGATTGTTTGTGTCGCTGACAGTTGTGTGCAGTTGCTGATTGTCTTAATTGTTTTGTTTTCTTTTGACTTATTAAACTTCCCATGCCTACGTGCCCTGTTGGCGGGGCTGTTGGAGCTGTGGGGGGCTGCAAAGATGAGATTGAAAGGTGAGATATTGTCTCTTCTCTGGATTTCATATGGCTAATTGGAGAGATGGAAACAACTAATCCAATCAGTTAAGAACTATTCTCCAGTTTCCATTTAATCTGAAAGATCTGGGAAAACTTTGAGCAGAGTAAAGACAATTCACCTGAAACATTACAGAGAAATGGCTTATTATAACTGCTTGGATGCCTTGAGGTTATAGCTACTCAATCCAAAGACAGAGAAATGGGTTATTATAACTGCTTGGATGCCTTGAGGTTATAGCTACTCAATCCAAAGACAGAGAAATGGCTTATTATAACTGCTTGGATGCCTTGAGGTTATAGCTACTCAATCCAAAAACAGAGAAATGGGTTATTATAACTGCTTTGATGCCATGAGGTTATAGCTACTCAATCCAAGGACAGAGAAATGGGTTATTATTACTGCTTGGATGCCTTGAGGTTATAGTTACTCAATTCAAAGACAGATAAATGGGTTATTATAACTGCTTGGATGCCTTGAGGTTATAGCTACTCAATCCAAAGACAGAGAAATGGGTCATTATAACTGCTTGGATGCCTTGAGGTTATAGCTACTTAATCCAAAGACAGAGAAATGGGTTATTATAACTGCCTGCTCTCGCCATCCGTATTGGTTCCGCAGAGGAAAGTTGGGACAACAATCCTCTCCTACATCTCACTATTTGCTTCTAAGCCCATCGTTCTACAGCTCATTACACTCTGTAGTGCATCCAACCCTCTACACTCTTTCTTCAGTAGCAATTTCACCTCAGTTTCCTCATGTTCAGTCTTCTCATTATGAGAACAAAGCTTAAAAACTGAACATCCTCTGATAACTCTTTAATTGGGAGGACACTAATTCTTCTCGCATCGACAATTCCCGAACATCTCAATACTTTACTTATTACTCACAGCTTCCTTCTCTCGCGCACTCTACCTAACTGCCGTTCGTACGCTGGTAGGGGTAGGACGTGAGTAGAGTTACTCCTCTGTTTTGTTTATTTTTTCTTAGACTTCGTACAGTTAGGTGTTTGAAAATAGCATATACTGATCAGTGAGCTGTAACAGAACAATCGAGTACGAAATAATCATAATTATTTATATTTATATTAAGTGTAAAAGCCATATTCTGATTCTTAGAGGCCTCACAACTTCAATTGTTGTGGACACATGGGTACCGCAGTGACGTTGTGGATTGAAGTGTTCAAAGTGTTCTACGAAGTCAATGATTGGCTACTTTACCACTACCGCACAGCATTCACAGTGCGTAAATGTATCCATATACCCGAGTTGTTTCTTCTTCAAAAAAACATGAACTTGTCAAGCTGGCATGATTTTCTTTCAACATGAACGCGGCTTTTTCAAGCATCGGCTGTTAGGGGTAGCCTGGCCTGCCCTGAATTCCTTCCTCCCTCTCCTCCCTTCTTTCTTCGGCTTGTATCACGTAACCCAAACACCATCATTCCTACCTCTACGTCTCCACCCCCGTCCTCCGTCTCAAGCCCTCTAAACTACTACACTTAGCTTTATCGAAGTGCTGCTTTTCCACAGGGAATAAATAAATAGACTGGAATTAACAGCTAATCACAACTAATAGAACATACGTTGTGAAATTCAATTTAAATCAGTTAACGTGAGCAATACTGCCAAAGATAGAAGAGCAAGAAGTCTTGATGCGGTCCGATTAGACCAACGGCGGTAAAACTGTGACCAAAGTGCAGCTGAACTTTTCATTAGTGCAGTGATGTGTCTTGGACGGAAGAATTTGTTAATTTCAAGGGTGCCCTCACGCCTCTCCCCCCTCCCCTACGTCCCTACAACCGTTGTCTGAGCTGATCGTCTCCTACACCTCTGCATCCCGCCCGCCTGTTAGTGGGTGGCGATACGGACCCTCTTCACCCGCTGGAGAGAATTTCCGCACCCCGCCTGCCTGATAGTGGGTGGCGATAACGGACCCTCTTCGCCCCCTGAATAGACCATCTCTGCACATTTGTATAGGCCTTATTGCTTATTGATTTTGCTGTTTCTTTTTCAAACCGCAGACTCTAATTTTATGGACATTGATGGTTCGGTAATCCGATACCGAGCCCCACAGTTCCTTGGTTCACACTCAGTTTTGCAGTACACAGTAGGATCAAAACGGGACGTGGTATTTCATTTCTGTAGCTAGAATGTGCCTGTATTATCTACTTGTTCATCTTATTTTGCATATTTGTAGCAGTGCTACAAGGTGTAAATAGTTTACTGTTTCTCTACATGTCTATTTTAACGGGTTCATTGTCTTTATATGCGTTAGGATTCATACCGTCTCGTTGAACATATTGTGTTATACGGAGACAAAGTTCAGAGTTCAGGTTGGATATCAGTCTCACGTTTTTTGTTCATCACTATGAAGTTTGAGTGTTTAATTTTTACTAGTTCAATGAGTCATAACTTTTGAAATTGAGATTCATTCCGGTTCCTCGAGTAAATTGCACCGCAGTATAAGCCTGTCGACCTTATGGACTGCAAATCCACCATCAGGTACCTCAGATACTAAAACAGATTATTAAATCATTTCTGCCTATGTCTCATCAACCTGCGCAACTGAGTGGCTCTGAACAGCCTATTGAAAGGAAAACAACAACTCTAAATTTCCAGTTAAGATAATTGATTTTGAGAGTAATTTTTAAAGAATTTTTAAATGTACGCATGACAAATCTCTTTTTAGCCAGTCAATATATATTATAATTTCCAGCGAAATTATTATTCATTCTTGTCTGAATTATTTCTCCATATTAACAGAGTTTTGGATAATTTACACTAATTGTTATAACCTAAAACTTTATTCCTTGATGCGCTTTCCTTCTAACAACAGAATAATACATTGTACTCGCATCTTCTGATCAAGTTTATATCAAACAGCTTTGTATAAGCTTAGTCAGCATTATTAAAATACTAGCCTAATATTTGCCTCAATTTCTTTCAAAATTTATTGTTTTTTTATAACGAAGAGCTTGTAATGTTGACATACAATTAAAAACAAGTTGGAATAGGGTGATAAAATAGTTTGAACAAAGATTTAAATGTGTTTGAACGATTTCAGGCTTAGCTATCCACGTTCCTCCGACATTTTTTTTCCATGTGCCATCACTTGCGATAAATGAGCACCTTCTCGCACATGTGATCTTGCTGTAAGTGCTACAAAAAGAACGTCCCGAGGTTTTCAGAAATTCGGCTGATTCCTCGTATCATGAAGATGCTAATGACCAACCTTGTACTCGTAAACTTTTCACTAACAGAAAATGACGTCAGTGTGAATATTTGCATTAGGTGTCTTGACCTTTGCTGCCGACAGTACCTTCCAGCATTGATAAGCCAAAATCTGCCATAATTCTTTCTGGATTTGTTCTTCATATTACAATGAATGTCAGAATTGTCTTGGTAAAGAGGTTCTCTAAACATTGTTTATTATGCAAAAAATGGTCAGATTCGTTTCTGTGAGTAGTTTATTTGGTTTGTCTCGATTTCTAGCAAATTATTTGTCCCTCTTTCTGTCTGAATTTGTCATTCGCTTCCTAAATTGTACTTGGGAGCTAGAGGTGTAAATCGTATGTAGCCGTCAATGAACTGTACACTAATGAAATCGGCTACTGGCGAGGGATTCTCACAGCGCATTTTGTTCAACTGAAATTTTTGTTCATGTTTCTTTGTTGCTTCACATAACTAGTTCCTTGGAAAATTTCTTACGTGCTTTGCGCTGTAAGAAACATTTGGTTACCCGGAGTGAAAGGTTTGTAGTTCTTAAATTTCTGAATTATAACTAATTTGTGTGCTGTTCACACATATTATTTTAAATTTACAACTGTGACGCGATAAGGTGGTGCTACGGTGTAAAACTTGAACCTACTCGTCAGGTTCTAAAATAATTTCAATAATTCTATGTGAACCTGCGATAAATTGGTTAAGTTCCCCTGATAATTCAGGGTGAAAGCGTTGTTTCGCAGCTCTTCCTAACCAATGTGTTCTCTAAATATTGCCATCAATAGAAATTGCTGTTTATTAGCCCTAGCATAGCAGCTACTAAGTCTAAGAATAACTTCTTCCCCATGAATAACTGTGTACCAGACCTTTCGATCGTATTCGTGGTGATCACATTTCCATCATCGTTAGCCATCTACTTGGGCAATACCCACACACGATCCTGCACAATATGAGGTCACAAGTCCTCCTCTTAACGCAGAGCCCTAAAATGATAAGCTAGTAAAACGCTCTCTAAGTCCCTCCAACAACAAGCCCTCTAAATAGTCCACTTCACTTACATCGAACTTTGAATTAAAAGACATGACGCTTCATAGCCACACTGCCAACAGAAGCAAATCCTGCTGCATGTGTTACAGCGCATATGCCCCAAAACGCGATAAGAAGAAGCCTACCCTCTCTCACAGGGTAGCTCATTTGGTGGTAGATACTCATCCAACGCTGCTGAACTCTCCATCTCCCATCCCTTGTACCTCTCAAACTGAGTCCATAACCCCCACTTCTCCCTTCGAAACAGAGCATCTCATCGTCACCTCGACAGAAAAATCCACAACAGCAAAGCCAGCTCACTGTGAAGCATCAGGCATCAGCACCGAGTCAACAGAAAATACCAAGACCTCTAAGACAATACTCATTGATGATTTCCTAATGACAAATGTGCTTACGTCCGACCTTTCAGATAGATGCACTTTTAAAAATATAAATATTAACGATTATGGTGCTCTGTCTAAAATCATTGAGAGCGCAAATCCATTCAAACAAACATTATTGTGCTCCCGGACTACGTCGAAAATGAAGTGATAGTAAAAAAAAAAACGTAATTTTAACGAAAAACCAAAATGCTAAGATGTACATGGCAGAGCCCTTCAATCTGAAAACAATGGTGCAGAGGCACCGCTTCATGAGTCTATGCCACTCTCTGAAGCTCAGAGTTAATCCAACAGGCAAACTAAGAGTTGAATCCACCGACGCCCCCGACGAGCGATAGTTTCATCCGGAGAATGCCAGTTTGAACATAAGTGGAATTATTTAAAAAATTAACACGGTCGCACGCTACGTTCCTCAGTGGGTTTAGGCATTGCCATCCAAATACTATAACAATATCAGAAACAAGCAATCACCACTTAGGTCTCCTTCCTTCCTCTACTCCCCTCCGTCACACTGCCTATGTCTCGTATCATCACCTCAGGACACGTCAGCAAAAGACATCTACTCGCAGACAACTCAAATCGGAGCACCCTCTCGTCACCCCCAAACTAAAAATCCCCAATCAGCGACTCCCTATCATCCCCACACAAACAGCTCCCATGGAGCACCTTTTCACCACACCCACACTCACACCAACAGCGTTCCATCAGCGCCTCCTTAATGTCCCCCCACAAACTACGTCCAATTATCGCCAACTCATCATCATCCCCATAGAAACAACTTACAATCGGCACCCGCTTATCATCCACCGGGTACCTCCCATGTTAATACTACGCCCTCATATTCGCCACTAACGTCTCTCCTACCACTCCAACACACCAACTGCTATCCCATCTTCTCTTACCCTGCTCCTCCACTCTACACTACTCATGCAAATCTATCCAACTATGCTTGCAGCACAGCCCCAACCTCCAACTTTCGCTACCACCCATCCCGCTGACCACTTTCATATATTTCCTCTCGCCACCCATTCCTCCCCATGCAATCAGTCTGACACCATCTCTACCCATCTTGCTAACCACTCTTATATATTTCCCCCGCCACCCATTCCTCTCCATGCAATCAGCCTGCAATCAGCGCTTCCTCATCATCCCCATGTCAAAAGTTCCCAATCAGCGCTCTCTCATCATCCCAATCGCAATACCTTCCAAACAGCGCTTACTCCTTTTAACCTTGCCAATAGTTCCCAGTCAGCGCCTCCTTATTATTATAATTCCCAGACTTACAGCTCCGTACCGCCGTCGTCTCATCATTTCCATACCAACAGCTTCCGTTCAGATCATCACTATTCAGCGCTAGCTCGCTCATTACCCTAAGAACAACAGCCACGCCACTGGCGCTACCCTTCCTCCAATCACATCCGGAGCCATAAAAGATAATTCAAATCTTCAAACGGCGACCCGCTTTCGGGAAACTCACTCGGCAGCAAGACAATTTCACCAAATACGGCCAGTAACCCTTCCATCATAAGCAGTAAGGTTATAAACGGACGTCTCTTCAGTCATGCACTAAGTCAGGCTCGCGTTCCAACAACACTGGTTGAGAGCAGCTATCCAATTTCACCTAAGATAGGGTCTTTACAATCAAGCGAGAGGACATCTAATAACAATTCCCAAAATTAGAAACAAAATAACGTTACTACGGTTCTAAATAATCTCAAATTACAGATAATGCCAACGCCCACAGATGACCACTGCCTCATCCATGCCCTCAGCAAATCAAATTCACGTGGGAACGATGGAATAACATTACAGTACCTCAAGGACGGGTTAGAAATTATTCTTCCGTCTCTCCAGCTGCGCATCAACACATCCATTGAAACAAATATCTTCCCCCAAAATGGGAAACACGCGCTAATCAAAGCTATCAATAAAAAGGGGGAGGTAAACGACCCTTCAAATTATAGACCCATAAGCCTCCTATCATTAACTTCAAAAATTTGAAAAGATTATTGCACGTCAACTCTTTGACTTCCTAAAAGAGGCAAACCTAATCAATGACTATCAGTATGCATACAGACGGAAGACCTCTACTGAAGACGCGCTACTGAAAATCTCCGAACTCGTATACAAAGCTATAGACGAAAACAGTTTGTCATTACTCGTGCTGCTGGACCTCTCCAAAGCATTTGACAGTGTAAAGCTCGACATTTTGCTGCAAAAACTGTTGCAGCTGAACATCCAAACACCCTGGTTTGAAAGCTACCGAAGGTATCGGTCCCAGTCTGTCGTGTTAGATGGGAAGATGACCTTTTCTCCATGACCGGTAAATTTCGGGGTTCCACAAGGATCGATTCGCGAACCGATTTTCTTCGTTCTGTTTATCAATGACATTAAGCTGTGAAAACCTTCTCGACAACGCCAGCATGACATTTTACGCAGACGATGTTCAATTGCTGTTCGCTAGACCGGCAAACGAATTAGAAAAGCTCAAGAAGGATGCAAAAGCAGCGCTGACCAACATAATTTTTTTTTTTTTTTTTATAAAAAAAGGGGCCCGAAGGCCCCGGGAAGATGCCTCCACCATTTATTTCCTAAGGCCCCCAAAGAGTAGGGAGACCCCTGGCCCCAACACTCGCCAGAAGTTGTGGCATCCAACCATACTACTACCGCCTCCAGCCCTGCTGGAGTGACGGCCTACCCCCTCTACCTTAACAAAGATCCGATCTATAACTCCCCGAATTGATAGGCTTACATGCTAATTGTACACTCAAAGCGTTGCCGCGTTGCACAGCCAGTCCTAGCCTCTGCTTCAGCCAGAACGTTTCGCGAGGGTCCCCAGAGGCGGCAGATAACCGTCGGCCGATGTCGTGGATCAGGAGGCTGCTGGTTTTGCCGAAAACGCCGGTCGTCTCGATAGCCAAGGGC
>SDVV010023096.1:0-12819 GCA_016164225.1 Gammarus roeselii | reverse complement strand
TATAAAATTGTTCAACTTATTTTCCAACAAAACAATATAAATTTTAAACAGCAACAAAACAATATAAATGTTTAAACAGCAACAAAACAATATAAATGTTTAAACAGCAACAAAACAATATAAATGTTTAAACAGCAACAAAACAATATAAATGTTTAAACAGCAACAAAACAATATAAATGTTTAAAAAGCAACAAAACAATATAAATGTTTAAACAGCAACAAAACAATATGAAGGTTTAAACAGCAACAAAACAATATAAATGTTCAAACAACAACAAAACAATATAAATGTTTAAACAGCAACAAAACAATATAAATGTTTAAACAGCAACAAAACAATACAAATATTTAAACAGCAACAAAACAATATAAATGTTTAAACAGCAACAAAACAATATAAATTTTTAAACAGCAACAAAACAATATAAAGGTTTAAACAGCAACAAAACAATATAAATGTTTAAACAGCAACAAAACAATATAAAGGTTTAAACAGCAACAAAACAATATAAATGTTTAAACTGAAATCAAATGTCCAGTAAACCGTAAAATAGTACAGTCACTACTTTTTTTTCAGCAAAAAAGTTGGCTGCTTTGTATCTCAGAATAAAGGATTTTCGCTACAACTACTTTCATGAGAACAGTTTCATTCATCTTACTGTACAATTATTTTTCATCAACGAATGACTAGTTACCCTGATGACGGCTTCTAGATTAAATGTTACTCTGAAATGCTTTCGAAAAAAACAGCAATTTTGTCGTTAATTAGTCACTAAACTTTACAGCTTTGATGTCTGGTTTGCGGTGCCTCAAACGCCTGATAAAAGTGACTGGTAATCAATTGATTTGAAGTATAAATGTTTCACGACTATCGTATACTGAGATGAAGTCCTGAGTGCATCACTGTAGCTTTTGAAGAATGTTAACCCAATTTTTAGTGATGAATGTCTAACGAACAAATTTTGATGTCATTATGCATAAATTGTAAACGTGTTACGAATGACTCTTCATTTGAACCAAACTTCAGGAAACACTTTCCATAATATGATGTTAAAATATGACTATCCATGCTAACTTGACATGTCGATCTAGGTGTCCTGATGTACATGTCGAATATCCTTCATTTATTGGAAAAATATCATATTTTATTCTCAGTCATTCTACGTCAATAAAATCAAAATCCCAATTATATTCAAGTTGATACTAGATCGGCTTGTTTTTTCCACTACATGTTTCCGATGACTAGTAAACATATTTTCACATATTGTCAATGGGAGTTTTGCTGCTAGTGTGATGTAGTTTATTGCCAAAGATTTAAATGATTTTTGTTGTTTCACTTATGGAGACCATTGATTGAGAAAATGAAATGTTATATAAATCAAACCACATAGTTTCGGATTCTGAATTCAATTCGATTTTCAAAATAGAGCTAACCTTATTGAAATGAAGAATGTCTCAAAATAATATAGCAAATTATACAATGCCACCATACCGTTAATAATCCCTTTTGTTTTTATTAATGAAATTTCGGTTTACAGACAGACATTTAGATGCCATTTTGCAGTACATGTTGCTAACGCTCAAACAGTACAATTAAATAAATAATCTTATTTACCATTGTTTTGTTATCGTTACTTGAACGGTCAATTTCAGATGGGCGTGTGTAGGCTCCTTCTGGGAGAGCTCAGCTCGCCAGTTCCTCGCAAATTCAGGAACGTATCGACAACAACTCTTATTTTGGGACGACGCTGCTTTTCCAAGCGGTTGTTGCTAGTTCTCTTGCTGAATAATGCCTAGTAGCTGCTCCAACATCGCTCATTTGGGCTACTTCTGAGGCAAACACAATTACATGAAGTGCCCATTTGCATTATAACGTTGGGGGCCGAGATTGCTGGACCGCAGTTAAAGTGTTGGTGGCCTGCGAAATATTTATTGCTACTTAACGTAGCGTAGCCTTTTTTGAAAACAAACAGAAAAAAATCTAGATGAATCTCGACCATACAAACACGTCTGAGTGGCAAAAAAATACACGAACAACCTACATCATGTTACGCAAAACGGAATCTCTTTCTCTTCAGTGCAGGCGACTTCCTGAATTTTGATGAGGGTTTCTCCTCGTTGACTTGCAGAGATTTTGTACCAGTTATTATGGCAAATGTACTTGGCCTGAGGTGTTGGTATGCGCGTTTATATTAGAGTTGTATTTGTTACTGGATGTAAGACTTGTGCAGGTGAAATGCACTTGCAGACGACATGACATGAGTTACAATAATATTTTGATTTCTACCATCGAATTATTCTTAATACTGTCTTCGCAACTTATTCAAGAGTTAAATCAATGATTTTGACACAGTGGATTTTGTGCGACATTTGACCTTTTTTAAATCCATAATACTAATCGAAAAGATTTATAAAATCAAACTACACTTCCGGTAACTTTCACATTTATGTTTAGTTAGGCAAAGGCATACAATTATTGTGACGCAATGAAAATGCTTCGCGGTTGTACTTGATGTTCAGACAATTTTTGATGGTATATCTTCGTGAGCATATGAAAAAGTTGATTTTTTTTTCAGTAAATATGATTTCAATGTAAAATAAGAGGATAATGAAAATGCATATCGTCAGACGAGGTATGCTGAATGTGTAACAGATAAGCACCAAGCCTCAAGCAGCCATTGGCATTTAACCATCAAATAGTCAGAGTACCTCAATTATAAAATGATAACCGCATTGACATGAACCAGGCTGAGGAAGAGGACAACAATTCACTAGCATGTAAGGATTTCTGTAGTATGAGACGAACAATTATTTTCAGGTACGTGTTTAGGTCATGAGAAAAGAGTCTGTTCACAGACTAAAGAAAACTCGTTTCCACGACTTGAGGGTAACAGACCTGATAGATGGCTATTGGTCACCTTAGCATAGAAGTGCTCACAACAAGGGGACACGTTCCCCCTCAACGGTCTAATTTCTGGATTCAGGATCCGTTTCAGGCGAATATCTTTTTCCGGTGCATGCTTGTGCCTATACAATAATATGGTTTATGGAGTTATTACCAGTGATCCTAGATCATAATGAAGGAGATGAACATTTGAGAAAGGTTAGAATCACAGATTCAGTAGCCTCGCCAGCGATTAGACAATCGGTTTCCACTCCTATTCAGGCACTCAGTTGCAACGTCATCCAAATCACTGCTTCCCCTGCTTTCATCCTCTCTACTGCCTCCTATATCTCTTCCTTGGTTAATGTGAACAAAATCACTACTTCTCCCAAAACCGACATCCGGGCACCACCACCCACCGCAACAATGTCATTCTCTCTGTCATCCTCGACATTCAACAAGTCATCAAAATATTCGACCCACCTTTTCCGTACATTACCACTCCCCAACAACAACTGGCCGTTTTCATCTTTAACCTCCTCCTCCTTTCCGGTTCCCCCCTTTCTTCCCATTTTCACCTATTTCCAGAACGTCTTAACGTTCTCAATAATCTGGCCCAACAGCCTGCCCTATCTTACATCAGCGTCCTTTTGGCTCGCCTCACCATCCGCTGTACCTCTTTTCCTCTTCTCTCTATAGTTGTCACTGGTCACCACCGTCCTCGCTTTCAACCACTCCTCAAAGCCTTTTCTCTTCTGCGCCACCGAATCTTTGACTTCCTAGTGCCATAACTCGAAGCCCTTCTTTCTGCACCCGCCCAAACGACGTACACACCACACATTTTTTTCGTACACCTCTAACAACGCATATCTCAACGCCACCCATTCTTCCTCCACATCTCTCAGGTCTTGCCCTTTCAAATTGTCACATTCCTACCTCACGCCTGCTGTAACTCATCAGCTTTGCTTTCCACGTTCAGTTCACTCTCCTTCACAACCACTCTTCCACCTCCCCCTCTTCTGTTCCCCTTCCATCTCTGCTCCACTCTTAATCTTCCTTCCCGCAGCAGATAGTCAGACACTTCACCCTACCTCTCAACACCGCACATTCAACAGCCTGCCCAACACTCTCCTCGAAATCATTGCAAAATCCATCAGCGCTCTCTCCAACAGCCAACCTTACCCATGTGAACTTGTGGATATCTCGCTTCTTAAACAGGCTGGTTCCGGCCACCAGCTCCTGCTCCAAGCACAGTCCTATCAGGTTTCTCAACAGCTTTTTTTAAGAAGATTTGCTCCACAGCCTTTTTTTATTAGGAAGTGCATCTCCAACTCTTGCATTATAGTCACCCAATACAAGCACAGTGAATTGACCTCTAAAACTCTCAGTACACTCACTCAGGTGTCAGTCCAAAATTGTACCCCTCTCCTCTTCACTCCTCTCGCTCCCAGGTCCATATGCACTTATAGATACCCATCTTTCTATGCTTAAATGACCTTTAATCCACATAAAACTTGAGGACACCTCATTCTATTCGAAAACGCTACTTGAGGCTGGTCAGTTGATATCAACACCACACTTTCTTCTGCCCAGCCTTCCTGCACGCCCAACATTTTTCCACTTACCACACCAAACACATTTGCTCTTACCTTTCCACTTAATTACATGCAGCATCAACACATCAAACTTCCTCCGCACAAACATCTCACCAACCTGTCTTCTCGTACTCCATTCGCACTGCAGCCATGCACAATTAAGCGACGCTAACAATAGGGTTTGGGGAAGAGTGAGCCTATCTTGTCGTCTCATCACGTCGTCTTTGAGGGATAATTTTACTGAGGAAGGGATTCCTAGACACCCACCTTGTTCGGTCCCAGTTCGTCTCCTTCAACGACATGCACGGGTTACGGTAGTACTGTCTAACTCCTCGGCTACTGGGCTCGTCTCTTAGTCGCCTTCCATGAAAAGCTGGGATTACGGTAGCATGAGTCTAACTCCCCGGCTACATGAATCAATATAGAAAATGATTTATACCCTACTCCTAGATATAAATTAACATTAGAGATAAATAATAATAATATTAATAGTATCAATAATAATAATACAGATACAGACACGAGGCCGCATCCCCCAGAGAGGGGGGGGCCAACGGCAAAAGCGCACCTCACACCCTCATACGCTCACAATCACACAACTTAGCCCTTTTGTGCTAAGGGGTCCGGCCGGTACCCCCTCAAACTACACTCTGGGTCACGAATGCAGTCCGAGGATCGGTCGTCAGCGGCAGAGTCCGATAGTTTTCACTGGTTTACCCCCGCCGCGTCATAATAACCGGGCCCCCCCACCTACGACCATCCCGAAAACGGGATGCCAAGGGCGGAAAAGCACATCAGAGTAGCGTCAAAATCAACCATTCACAACCATTCTCTACTCACGCCTGTTCATTGCACACTCTCACGCCACCTCCACATTCATGTCTCTCCTTCCTAACACCTGCCATACACCATCCATCCACCCAAACTTTGGTCTGCCTCTATGCCTGCGACCACTCGCCTCCGCATTCATCACCCTTTTCACCAATCTCCCTTCATCCATCCTCTCCATGTGCCCGAATCATCTCAGAACACCAGAATCCACTCTGTCCTCCAACTTTTTCACCATCCCTGTTCTGATTCGAGCCAAGTCATTTTATTATTATTATTATTATGATTATGATTATGATTATTATTAATATCATTATTATTATTATTATTATTATTATCTTTATTGAAGCACTCGATGGTACAATAGTGGTTACAACAGAAAACAAGTTCAAGAAAAAAACATTCCCACCAATACATCAAAAATATCGTCTAACAAAACACGCGAATACAGATAAAGATTGAGACATACGACAACAATATCTAGATTTAGTTAGAGACACGCGAGCTTAAAATACATTTATGTCCCTTTCCCACATGAATATGTTTACAAACAACAATGTTGGAGAGGTTTAGTAGAAAGCCACCTATCAGTGCACATACTCGTGGTCGCATCGCAGCCTGACAGCCGCCCGCATGTGATGGGCCCACAACCTAGATATGCAGTTAGGAGTCAAACATTATTCCTATTAATATCGGAATCTTCCTACACAAGCAGTATTCTGTTCCATCTTTCTTTAAGTGGGGATAGTTTGTATCCCTCACTGTTACATAACGCCTCCAGGAAGGGATTATTTGAGTATTCAATTCGTTCCTGAAGGCTGTATGCAGTTTTTCTTGGTCGTACTTTCAGGCAATCAAAATCATATTCTGCAAGTACTAGGCTAGCACTCGTTCTTCTTGGGACACCCACCATCTCCTGAATATATCATTGTATGCTACTCACAGTTTGCTCATAGTACCTCTGGTAAATTTACACCACAATGAATTATAGTGTATAGGATAACAGTAGGTTTTAAAAAACTGCAGTTTACCATTCGTTGTACGAGAGTCGCATTTTCTTATAAGTTGGCTGCCTACCGTTATTATCACACCGGTTATTTGATATTAAATGCCCCAAGTAAGGGAAACTGTCCACATACTCCAGCGGGGTCCGTTAAGTACACCGTCAGTTCTGTACTAGAACCTCTGGCTGGGTGGTTTCACTACCATACACACTGATTTAGTGGTATTGTACTCGACGTCTAGTTTCGCGGCCTCATTCATGCATATATTTAGCATCGTCTGAAGAGCATCGGCATGTGGGGCCAGAAGAACCATGTCGTCTGCATAGCTAATTGCGTTAACTCAGCATCCGTCAATGGGACACCCATCACGGCTAAGAGATAGTCGGCATGTAAGCTGTCTACATACACATTGAAAAGGAGAGGCGAGAGTAAGCCTCCTTGCCTCATACCATTATTTGTTTGAAACGGGTTTGACAATGAGCTTCCCCATCGTATGACACATTCCTGCTGTTGGTACCAATGCTTCAGTTTTTAATTGGTGCCCCTTTGATACGTTTTTTGAATTGTCCAGTGATTGATACAATCAAATGCTTTTTTAGTATTCAAAAAACAAAGGTACATATTTTACCCTCCACTGACAAAGTGATTAATCGTCTGCTTTAATGTGAAGATAGTCATTTCCGTACCATGCTGAGGCTTGAATCCGAATTGGTTGGGCGTTTTTCTCAGACAGTCGCCAAGCCTATTCCAGATACCTTTTTCTAGTAGCTTTGATGCACCCGTAGCAATTAATATTGGTCTGTAGTTACCTTTATTGTTCGCACATTTCGTCTTCAATTTAATGCTAGGTTTTATGACAGTATCCGTTAGTAACCTAGGAAGGTAATTAAGTTTAAGGCAGCTTGTGAATAAAATAGATATGACATGAAGAAGTTGTACTGGATCATACTTGAATACTTCCTCAGGTACACCAGCTCTGCCATTTTTTAATTTCTTGACAGAGGTCCTAAGTTCCCACATATAAGCATCATCATCATCACTATCCCGATTGAGGGCCTCATTACCAAAAAATGAATCAGTGTCGTTGGAGTCACTATTCATGATACCATCAAAATGGTCGTGCCACATATTATCAATATTTCTCTCCCCTGTCATGCCATTGACGGATTGAGAAACATGGCTATCTTTCTGTTATATGTTTATCATTTCTTTCCATAAATCAATCATCCACCCAATAACCAAGTAGCAAATTCAGGTCATCTGTGCATCGTAGCAAGTTGTCAACATCTTCCATGTTGGTTTTTCACTCAATGCCGTCAGAAATCATGAACAGTAATTGCATAAAAAAAAATACAAAGAATTTCACGGAAATTTAGCTTGAAGCAGTGGGGAAACATTGTTGAATTCTGCAAACAAAAACAAAATATAATAAGATATTGAGTTTCTTGTAGACGACATTCTTTCTAAGCACTTTGTATTCAAGTCTAATATCTCTTGACCCCCTTTTTGGAGTCCTTGGAAGGGGGTAAGTAATAAGTCCCGTGTGATTGTTCCACAGTGCATTCAGGTATTTAAATCAGGCTGTTTCTACAGTAAAAAACATTGTGTTCGAATATCTAGGTCCATATCTTACTCCATACCTCAGCCCCCAATTCCATGGTCATAACTTCTCGGCTTGGTCTACCAAGGCCTCGTAAACAGAGCTGTGCGCCGCATATGGTCCCGCCATCGTGGACACGACCTTAATAAATGCTCCCCCCGGCACCATAGTCGCGTTCATGACGCTTATATTCCTCTCGTAAAAAAACGCATAAAACTCTGAGGTTGCGTCTCATTGTTAAATCACAACTTTAACGAACGATCTTGGTCAGTATTTCATAAAGACTCACAGAGTTAGACCAACTTTTTGTTTGAAACACAGTAGTTAGTTAGTTAAAACCCAATCAAATATCTCAGCGCGAATTGATCTGTCTGAGGCTTTGGAACTGGATTCATTCGAATTATATTCTATATAAACTACATGAACCATAATCATTGATACGATCAAGGTCATGACATTTCTATGCGGTATGTGTGCTCAACTGTTTTCTTTGCATTCTTATTTTAATAACACACCAAGAAGAGTTATGTCTTTGTCAATCGACACGTTCGGCACAAGGTCTAAAGGCTGGAATTAAAATGTTGACAGTCCAAATAATCGATGCTGATCACATCTTCTATGCTACTTCAGTAAACAAGAGTTTTTATAATTGATTAAAGCTCATTTAAACTAGTCTAATTACTTATTAAATTATGACGCATTTCAAGTATCAAACGTTGTTATGGTCAGCACGGCGAGACTAATGTTATCAAATGAGTGTCATATTAACGTGGCATTTACCATATCAACGACGAACCCTTTCAGATTGCGATGTTAATAATAATAAAGGACGAATGATAGCAAACAACTGCTTTATTTACTGGAAATGAGCGTAGTTATGCCAGAATAAATTGTCATCAAGTTTGTTGATGAGTTAATGAGGTAATTAGTTCACTCCTGTAGAAATGACTGCTGCCGGCGGCAATCTTGTTTTGTAATTGCTGTGAGGAAGATGAGAAGGACGCTATGGCACTAAGTTTGTTGATGAGTTAATGAGGTAATTAGTTCACTCCTGTAGAAATGACTGCTGCCGGCGGCAATCTTGTTTGGTAATTGCTGTGAGGAAGATAAGAAGGACGCTATGGCACTAAGTTTGTTGATGAGTTAATGAGGTAATTAGTTCACTCCTATTGAAATGACTGCTGCCGGCGGCAATCTTGTTTGGTAATTGCTGTGAGGAAGATGAGAAGGACGCTATGGCACTAAGTTTGTTGATGCGTTGGCTGGAAAAGAACAAACAAAATTGAAAATTAAACATGTTATTGAAAGGTTTTAATATATAATATACAGGCAAAGAATTCAGATAGGTCGGTGTTGATTATATTCCCGACATTTGGCAACGGTCGTTTCAGAAGATGCTATTGAATTATCCCTAATGTGGGGTAATCTTGTCACCCATCCCACTTCATATGAAAATATAATACATGAATATATGAAGAATACACGAAGAATGCAATACCTGTATTTCCCTATACGCTATGATTATACCTACTTTACTTTTATTTACTTTCATTTTTATTTCACTTACGTGTGCTGTCTACATTGTTAACTTCATTTGTACATTCTTCTGGCTCGTAGTAGCAGGGTATGTCCAATTAATTGTAGGGAAAATGAAGCCAAAGAGCCATCAGATGAAAACGCAGCTGCCTAGAATAATCGATATCTTAATAATAGTGACTGTAAAGAGTAACCAAAATCAATAGGCATAGTACTTCTGCTAGAAGACTGACTAACTAACTAAATAATTATATCAATGACTTATTTAGTTATATCGTTATTTCAAGTCAAAAACCTGTACACGAACCCCGCCAGCCAGCAAATAGATAGCTTGAATAGATTTTTCTCAATTGAGAGAAAGGTGATATGTTTGTTATGACATAACAATTTGATTGGTTTCTCTAAAAAGATTTACGTTTAATTACAATCTATTTTTGAACAGAAATATTTAAAATTTTGACGGATAAAGAATTTTTTCTTAGGGGAGGAGGGGAATATTTAGACTTCCTACGTATAGTACGCATTTTAAACCATTGCATTGTTCCACAAAAAACGATCCCTTTCCACTTGTGGGAAGTCCTCACCAAATGGCCTGATTACGCCTTCAAATTATTGATTGCATTCTCTTCGCTGCGTCCAAATTGCGATTTATTTTGACGCTACGAGTTTCCGCGACGTCCCGGCCTGCCAAGGGAGGAACTTAGTGATGGTGGAACTGCTCGTGATAGAGAATTGCTGAGTGTGCTCTGGTCAAGAAGAATGTGTAGGCATGTGAGGGATGATTTGCACACTTTGTTGGTTCGCGCAAATGCCGCCGTAGCAAATGGAAGAAAATAAAAATATGTAGAAAGTTACGTAAACTGCTATTGAATTTGAGAAATCATAAGCCAGAGCTGGTTAAACGAGATTATAGTCACCGTTAACTAAAAATAAATGTTTGCTTGATCTATACCTACAAGTTATAACAATAACATTTCATTGTTCCCTTGAATACAGAATTCTTCAGACACCGTGCTCTAATGGCCTAGTTTTTCCAGACATTGTTCACAACATCACATGCTTCACAGTCTATTCCCATTCCATCGCTTAATCGGCCGGTTATGTTCGGTCATTCCGGGCAGAGGGAATATCGGGAGTCCTGCGGGGCACGTCTCATTTGTTATTCGTTTCAAGCTGTACCGGAAAAAGTGTGGTTCATGGGAGACAATGTTGGAGGCCGTGAGTTTTTTTTGACTGCAAGGCTTGCATATTTCATTAACTTTTTTTGTGCATAAACCAAGGGGTCCCTAGAGCACAGAATAGAGTTTTCTGTTTGAATATAATGTCCGTGGGTTCACGGGCCTTGATTATGTCAACATACTTACCTGATCCGATTTATTGAAAGTTGTATTTTTCTCCCTCTCTAGACTGTGTCTGTCGGGGCTGTTCATAGACAGTTTTTTAATTCGAAATTCCAGTACATGTCGATTGATTTTGATACCCTTATATAAAATAAATTGCTCTGAACGGGATGCGTCACTGTTCCATTCATTGAATGAATATTACTATTGACTATAAGCACGCATGCCGTATAGTTATGCTGCATGAATAATCTGGATATATAAAGTTAGATTGATAGAATACTGTTCTCCGTGTGCAAGTTGTCCTTAACCTGTTCACTAACCTGTTCACATTCCCCTTCATGCTACTTAGATGTCTTGCACGGGCAGCGCATTCCCCTTCATGCTACTCACACGTCTTGCACTGGCAGCGCATTCCCCTTCATGCTACTCAGACGTCTTGCACTGGCAGCGCATTCCCCTTCATGCTACTCAGACGTCTTGCACTGGCAGCGCATTCCCCTTCATGCTAATCAGACGTCATGCACGGGCAGTGCATTCCCCATTCATCTTCATGCTAGTCAGACGTCTTGCACTGGCAGCGCATTCTTCTTCATGCTGGTCAGACGTCATGCACGGGCAGCGCATTCCCCTTCATGCTACTCAGACGTCATGCGCGGGCAGCGCATTTCCCTTCAGACTAGTCAGACGTCACGCACGGGCAGCGCATTCCCCTTCATGCAAGTCAGATGTCCTGCACGGGCAGCGCATTCCCCTTAATGCTAGTCAGACGTCTTGCACTGGCAGCGCATTCCTCTTCATGCTGGTCAGACGTCATGCACGGGCAGCGCATTCCCCTTCATGCTACTCAGACGTCATGCACGGGCAGCGCATTTCCCTTCAGGCTAGTCAGATGTCCTGCACGGGCAGCGCATCCCCCTTCATGCTAGTCAGACGTCTTGCACGGGCAGCGCATCCCCCTTCATGCTAGTCAGACGTCTTGCACTGGCAGCGCATCCCCCTTCATGCTAGTCAGACGTCTTGCACGGGCAGCGCATTCCCCTTCATGCTAGTCAGACGTCATGCACGAGCAGTGCATTCCCCTTCATGCTAGTCAGATGTCTTGCACGGGCAGCGTATTCCCTTTCATGCTAGCCAGACGTCATGAACGGGCAGCGCATTCCCCTTTATGCAAGTCAGATGTCCTGCACGGGCAGCGCATTCCCCTTCATGCTAGTCAGACGTCATGCACGGGTAGCGCATTCCCCTTCAGGCTAGTCAGACGTCATGCACGGGCAGCGCATTCCCCTTCGTGCTAGCCAGACGTTATGAACGGGCAGCGCATTCCCCTTCATGCTAGTCAGAAGTCTTTCACTCGCAGCGCATTCCTCTTCATGCTCGTCAGACGTCATGCACGGGCAGCGCATTCCCCTTCATGCAACTCAGACGTCATGCACGGGCAGCGCATTCCCTTTCATGCTAGCCAGACGTCATGAACGGGCAGCGCATTCCCCTTCATGCTACTCAGACGTCATGCACTGGTAGCGCATTCCTCTTCATGCTGGTCAGACGACATGCAAGGGCGGAGCATTCCCCTTCATGCTAGTCAGACGTCATGCACTGGCAGCGCATTTATCTTCATGCTGGTCAGACGTCATGCACGGACAGCGCATTCCCCTTCATGCTAATCAGACGTCATGCACGGGCAGCGCATTCCCCTTCAGGCTAGTCAGACGTCATGCACGGCAGCGCATTCCCCTTCATGCTAGTCAGACGTCATGCACGGGCAGCGCATCCCCCTTCATGCTAGCCAGACGTCATGCACGGGCAGCGCATTCCCCTTCATGCTAGTCAGTCGTCATGCATGGGCAGCGCATTACCCTTCATGCTACTCAGACGTCATGCACGGGCAGCGCATTCCCCTTCAGGCTAGTCAGACGTCATGCACGGGCAGCGCATTCCCCTTCATGCTAGTCCGACGTCATGCACGGGCAGCGCATTCCCCTTCATGCTAGTCAGACGTCATGCACGGGCAGCGCATTCCCCTTCA
>SDVV010023095.1:0-12820 GCA_016164225.1 Gammarus roeselii | reverse complement strand
GAGAGAGAAATAGCGAGTATAACATTACCTGGAGCAAGAAATATTGAGAGGAATAACCTGGAAAATATAAAAACCGATAACAACAACCTGGAGGAGGGAAATAACGAGGGCAATAACCTAGAAGAAGAAAATATCGAGGACAGCAACCTGAAGAAATAAATATTGAGAGTAACAACCTAGAGGAAGGAAGCACATCAATAGCCCAGGCTGGCAAACGTGCCTTATGCAACACATCAATAGCCCAGGCTGGCAAACGTGCCTTATGCAGCACATCAATAGCCCAGACTGGCAAACGTGCCTTATGCAGCACATCAATAGCCCAGGCTGGCAAACGTGCCTTATGCAGCACATCAATAGCCCAGGCTGACAAACGTGCCTTATACAACACATAAATAGCACAGGCTGGCAAAAGTACCTTATGCAGCACATCAATAGCCCAGGCTGGAAAACGTGCCATATGCAGCACATCAATAGCCCAGGCTGGCAAACGTGCCTTATACCACGCATCAATAGTCCAGGCTGGCAAACGTGCCTTATGCAGCACATCAATAGCCCAGGCTGGCAAACGTGCCTTATGCAGCACATCAATAGCCCAAGCTGACAAACGTGCCTTATACAACACATCAATAGCCCAGGCTGGCAAAAGTACCTTATGCAGCACATTAATAGCACAGGCTGGAAAACGTGCCTTATGCAGCACATCAATAGCCCAGGCTGGCAAATGTGCCTTATGCAACACATCGATAGCCCAGGCTGGCAAACGTGCCGTTTGCAGCACATCAATAGCCCATGCTGTCAAATGTGCCTTAGGCAGCACATCAATAGCCCAGGCTGGCAAACGTGCCTTTTGCAGCACATCAATAGCCCAGGCTGGCAAGCATGCCTTTTGCAGCACATCAATAGCCCAGACTGGCAAACGTGCCTCATGCAGCACATCAATAGACCAGGCTGGCAAACGTGCCATTTGCAGCACATCAATAGCCCAGACTGGCAAACGTGCCTTATGCAGCACATCAATAGCCCAGGCTGGCAAACGTGCCTTTTGCAGAACATCAATAGCCCAGTCTGGCAAACGTGCCTTTTGCAGCACATCAATAGCCCAGGCTGGCAAACGTGCCTTTTGCAGCACATCAATAGCCCTGGCTGGCAAACGTGCCTTTTGCAGCACATCAATAGCCCATGCTGGCAAACGTGCCTTTTGCAGCACATCAATAGCCCAGGCTGGCAAACGTGCCTAACGTTGCATTTGAACGGGGATGTCAAAGCGTGGAAACACATTAAACAATTATAGCATATGCATGATAACTTTCTCGCTGGTGTACTTCTGTTAAACGTAGATTGCAGTTAGGACACCCATAGCTGCAGATCAGGGCACCCATAACTGCTGATCAGAACACCCATAACTACAGATCAGGACACCCATAATTGCAGATCAGGACACCCATAACTGCAGATCAGGACACCCATAACTGCAGATCAGGACACCCCTGACTGCAGATCAGGACACCCATAACTGCAGATCAGGACACACATAACTGCAGATCAGGACACACATAACTGCAGATCAGGACACCTATAACTGCAGATCAGGACACTCATAACTGCAGATCAGGACACCTATAACTGCAGATCAGGACACTCATAACTGCAGATCAGGACACCTATAACTGCAGATCAGGACACTCATAACTGCAGATCAGGACACCTATAACTGCAGATCAGGACACCTATAACTGCTTACATGCTCATGAAACTATTTTGATAGTAATTGAAAGCTCTTCATTAGGCTCAGGATCGATTTTTTGGTTCTTGATTGATCTGTATCGAAAAAAAAGAGCTACAAACTCAACATATTGGTGAATAATTTTTGCATAACGGATTCAAAGGGATCGCGTGACAAGATTAGTTACATTTGTCGCGAATATTTCCTAGTTGACGATTGTTAATCCTTCCTCTTGTCCGCTTGATTAGCGCCAGAAACACTGCCAACATTCCACTCCTAACCGTCTAACAGCACTGTTGATCTCCTACCGACGCCATCGGTATTACACGGACAACCTTTCGTTCAGACCCTGCGCACATGACCGCACTCTTTACAACACTAAGCACATACTGCTACTTGCAAACACTCTTCACACACTACACTGCATGTTACATACACTGCTCATAGTGTAAACGCTCACATACCGCACGTAGCGTACACTGCTCACATACCCCGTATAGTGTACGCTGCTCGCACACCGCGTGAAGCGTATACTGCTCACATAGGCGCCGTACACTGTTTACATATCGCATGTAGCAAACACTACTCACATATTGCATGTGCCGTACACTGTTTACATACCGCATGTAGCAAACACTACTCCCATACCGCATGTGCCGTTCACTGTCTACATGCCGCATGCAGCGTAAATAGCTCACATACCGCACGTAGCGTACCCCGTTCACATACCGCTAGTAGCGTTCCCTGTTCATATTTCCGCATGTAGCGTTCCCTGTTCATAATACCGCATGTAGCGTTCCCTGTTCATAATACCGCATGTAGCGTTCCCTGTTCATAATACCGCATGTAGCGTTCCCTGTTCATAATACCGCATGTAGCGTTCCCTGTTCATAATACCGCATGTAGCGTTCCCTGTTCATAATACCGCAAGTAGCGTTCCCTGTTCATAATACCGCATGTAGCGTTCCCTGTACATAATACCGCATTTAGCGTTCCCTGTTCATGATACCGCATGTAGCGTTCTTTAAAGAGGCATGTGGCTGTGCATCCTTTACTTCAACCTCCGCTCCAGGCAACTGTGAGTGGGGACAGTGACTGTTTCCCTGTGCATGAAGAGAAATTGAGTGAGTGTGTGCGTCGCATGCAGGCATGCCAGCTCTGACGAAAAACGCCCTGGCTCGTGGGCTTCCCTTTCTCCTGGAGATTATAGGTCAAGCTACGAGCCAATTATAGGTCAACGCGGAGGACGTAGTGAGAAATCGGCGCCGAAACACGGTCACCCATGGCACAGTATACTTTGGAGAGTGACGGCAGCAATACCGGCCCTGAAACACGGTCACCCATGGCACAGTATACTTTGGGGAGTGACGGCAGCAATGCCGGCCCTGGAACACGGTCACCCATAGTACAGTACTTTGTGGAGTGACGGCAGCAATGCCGGCACTGGAACACGGTCACTCATGGCACAGTACTTTGGGGAGTGACGGCAGCAATATTAGCCCTGAAACACGGTCACCCATGGCACAGTATACTTTGAAGGGTGACGGGAGCAATGCCGGCCCTGAAACACGGTCACTCATGACAGAGTATACTTTGGAGAGGGACGGCAGCAATACCGGCCCTGAAACACGGTCAACCATGGCAGAGTATACTTTGGAGAGGGACGGCAGCAATGCCGGCACTGGAACGCGGTCACCCATGGCACAATATACTTTGGAGAGTGACGGCAGCAATGCCGGCCCTGAAACACGGTAACCCGTGGCAGAGTATACTTTGGAGAGGGATGGCAGCAATGCCGGCCCTGAAACACGGTCACCCATGACAGAGTATACTTTGGAGAGTGACGGCAGCAATGCCGGCCCTGAATCACGGTCACCCATGGTACAGTACTTTGGGGAGTGACGGCAGCAATGCCGGCACTGGAACACGGTCACTCATGGCACAGTATACTTTGGAGAGTGACGGCAGCAATGCCGGCCCTGGAACACCGTCACCCTTGGCGAAGTAAACTTTGGAGAGTGACGGCAGCAATGCCGGCACTGGAACACGGTCATCCATGGCACAGTACTTTGTAGAGTGACGGCAGCAATGCTGGCCCTGAAACACGGTTACCTATGACACAGTACTTTGGAGAGTGACGACAGCAATGCGGGCACTGGAACACGGTCACCCATGGCAGAGTATACTTTGGAGAAAGACGGCAGCAATGCCGGCCCTGAAATACGGTCACCCATGATACAGTACTTTGGAGAATGACGGCAGCAATGCCGGCACTGAAACTGTTATACACTTTACATAACGGTTTATATATATTTATGTACAGTCGCTGCTTTCAGTGACTACGGGCCCTGGGTCAGATACCAAACTCACTGTAATTTGTTGTTATGTAATTGTACGCATTAAGGACTGAAGTATAGTTGACAATTTTTAATATGGGTAGTACTAATAACAAGCTATATTACTGTAAGTGTAGGATGATTTTCGTTATATTAAATGACTCCGCCGTGTTGATATCTACTTTGATACCTAGCTTTAAATCTATACGTTATGTTTATTTGCTCAGATAGCCCCCGGATTAGGTTACTTGTACGAGAACCTTCGTAAGTGTATGTCATTTGTGCCTGTACAACAAGTGGAGAGGTCAGAACTTCTGTGCTTGCTATAGCATTACATGCAGGCTATGTGTTTATTCTAAAACGGCTAAAATAACTTGGGTGCCAATGGGGCACGAGAACCTTCATAAGTGTATGTCATTTGTGCCTGTCCAACAAGTAGAGAGGTCAGCATTTTTGTGCCTGCTATAGGATTACATGCAGGCCATGTGTTTATTCTAAAACGGCTAAAATAACTTGGGTGTCAATGGGACACAAGCCAACCTGGGGACACGCTCTTTAGCAGTTAGCAAACGGTAGAGTTGTTTTCATTAGACAATTCCAAACTCAGACATTAGAGCGAAGCGCCTCCCCTTTTTGTACGATTTTGAGTGATTGGGAACAGTTAGCCAGGGGGAGAGCGGACAACCTCAGACGAACACCGGCGGCCACCGTAGAAGGACCTAAAGTTGAGTATTGGTGTAGGATCTTTGATCCATTTAGAGTAAAGTATGTTAGAATTTCACTGACCCGTTGATAAAAAAAACGTAGCAATTGTGAGTTTTTTATTTCGTCCTAACACAAATAATTCATTAGGAGGTTAATAGATAGAAACTCATTACAGAACACGGTCACCAATGGTACAGTACTTTGGAGAGTGGCGGCAGCAATGCTGGCCGTGGAGCACGGTCACCCATGGCACAGTATACTTTGGAGAGTGACGGCAGCAATGCCGGCCCTGGAACACGGTCACCCATGGCACAGTATGCTTTGGAGAGTGACGGCAGCAATGCCGGCCCTGGAACACGATCACCCATGGCGCAGTATACTTTGGAGAGTGATAGCAGCAATGCGGGCCCTGGAACACGGTCACCCATGGCACAGTATACTTTGGAGAGTGAAGGCAGCAATGCCGGCCCTGGAACACGGTCACCCATGGCACAGTACTTTGGAGAGTGACGGCAGCAATGCCGGCCCTGGAACACGATCACCCATGGCACAGTATACATTGGAGAGTGACGGCAGCAATGCCGGCCCTGGAACACGGTCACCCATGGCACAGTATACTTTGGAGAGTGAAGGCAGCAATGCCGGCCCTGGAACACGGTCACCCATGGCACAGTACTTTGGAGAGTGACGGCAGCAATGCCGGCCCTGGAACACGATCACCCATGGCACAGTATACATTGGAGAGTGACGGCAGCAATGCCGGCCCTGGAACACGGTCACCCATGGCACAGTATACTTTGGAGAGTGAAGGCAGCAATGCCGGCCCTGGAACACGGTCACCCATGGCACAGTACTTTGGAGAGTGACGGCAGCAATGCCGGCCCTGGAACACGATCACCCATGGCACAGTATACATTGGAGAGTGACGGCAGCAATGCCGGCCCTGGAACACGGTCACCCATGGCACAGTATACTTTGGAGAGTGAAGGCAGCAATGCCGGCCCTGGAACACGGTCACCCATGGCACAGTACTTTGGAGAGTGACGGCAGCAATGCCGGCCCTGGAACACGATCACCCATGGCGCAGTATACTTTGTAGAGTGACGGCAGCAATGCCGGCCCTGGAACACGGTCACTCATAGTACCGCACTAAGAGACTGACGGCACGGGTGATGGTAGGAATGCCGGCACCGGAACACTGTCACTCAAAGCACCGCACTAGGAGAGTGACAGCATCAGTGGTCGAAGGCCGTCCTGATTACTGATGACCCACCTTGTGGTAAGCATGCACTCGCCTCTACAGTTGTGCAGATATTCCAAGCGAGGCGTACCCTCCAAGGACCCACGCGGCTAATGTCCTGGTGGGACGTCGTGGGAGCGGCTGTTTCGATGCCAATATCAAAAAGAGTTATAATTCGGAAATGTCTACACAATTGAATGATCTATGCTATACTATAAGAAGAGTTATATCTCTGCCGGTCTGTCCGTCGGTCACACTCTATTAGTAAATTTGACCGGCAAAATAATAAGAGACCCCAGACAGAATTTCATAAAAAACGATGTCAAACATATTATTTGTTGTAGCATGAATACAGAGCAATAGGCAACGTGTTTTTTTGTAGATTGGCAAGTAGAACATTAATAAGGCAATCAATAGTCGTGTCATGGTTACAGTAAAATAAGTGAGGTGGGTTTTTGACAAATGTGTAAGTCAACCAATAAAGGAAGACAAAACGTGTTCCACTGTTCTGATGGAACTAGGGTCCATGACGGGAAACGGGAAGAAATTTGACTCACTATGTAACATATTTTGAGAATGTGTAATGATACCGTCCGCGATGCGACGTGGCTCTGCCCAAGTGATAATATTATAATCAGGTGCGTGTTTCTCTGTCCGTCTGTTCCTTCACGCTTTATCAATTATTAGATAGGCAAAACATAGGAGGCCTGAGTCAGAAAGGAGAGCAATTGACAACGGGTCTTTCTAACGACTCAAAATTGATTTTCGAGACGGAAATGATTATGAATGCAGTTTAAAAACGGAGTAGGATACTTTCTTTGCAATGTCGTACGTGTGTCAGTCAGCTGTCACGCTCTTTGTTATTGGATAAGTCAAAATTAAGAAGGTCGCACCCGTCACGGTTGCTCCTGCTTCGGGACAAAGTTGAGAACCATTATATTGTTAGTTGTATCACGAATACAAAGAAACAGGCGACGGGAGCTTTCCAGTTACTCCTATAATTCTATTCTTCACGAGAGCTAATGAACGTGCCACGGAAACGGCACGAAGCCGAAGAAGGATGACTTCTTTACATATTGATTAGGCAAGAACAAGTATAAATACAAGATTTATATGTTCACTGGCCAAAGACGGGAGGTGAGGAAGGAAGATGACAGGTAACCGTGTTCCTACGAGAAAACTTACTGAATCACCCTAGGTGGCTACTATGTTCGACAATCAGGATGAAGTAGGAAAAAAAATGGGGTTAAGTCAGAGGTTTGTGTCCTATTTATGATGAGTCTTCCACCGCCAGCGCAGACTCTCGTAGCTGCACTGGTTTATAAGTCTGTACTTTAAAACAACGCGCATACATCTGTCGGTCGGTCTGCCACGCTGTCTACTTTTATAAAGGGAACAATTATGATGGCCACTCTGGTATTAAAACGCGCATACATCTGTCGGTCGGTCTGCCACGGTGTCTACTTTTATAAAGGGAACAATTATGATGGCCACTCTGGTATTAAAACGCGCATACATCTGTCGGTCGGTCTGCCACACTGTCCACTTTTTTAAAGGGAACAATTATGATGGCCACTCTGGTATTAAAACGCGCATACATCTGTCGGTCGGTCTGCCACGCTGTCCACTTTCATAAAGGGAACAATTATGATGGCCACTCTGGTATTGGTATACATTTGAGTCCCAAAACATTATTTGCTGAACCACGAACACAAAATATTAGGCAAAGAGGGCTTTCCTGAGAAGCCGGAAATAATTTTTTTACAACGACAAATAATCGATGACTTTCGACTACGGCAAAAGGGCCGAGTATGGCAGCTTCTTCACAATTGCAACACGATACTGAAACATATTTCACTGTGCTGTAAGGAAATAGGTTCGTGGACGGAGGACGAGAGGTATGGGCAGGAGATGTGAGGCAAGGACGGGAAACTGGATGTAAGAATCAAATTGTACCGATATTTAAAAAAAATTGACGATGTGTACTTTTACCGACAGTGCAGCGTGGGGTAGCTGTACTTGTTGGTACATAAAAGGAATAAAAATGTTGGTCGTAGCAAATACTTCTTAATTTTATTCTTTGATAGAAACATTGGTATGAAAGACTCAACGCTCTCCCAAGATTCTTCTCATAAGTGACACGCCTCTCACCCAGGAGCAAACAATTGCTATCGTTTTAAAGTATGACGAACTCGAAAGTAGGACAATTTTAAAGAGCAAACAGGAACTAGTTATTCATAAATAAGCCCCAAAAATGTTCTAAATCACAACTACATTTGTAGACTGATAAAGAGATTTGTTGATGACCAACAAGTGGTCTATAGGATGGTACCTTGTACCTTCAGATTCAGCTTCGACGAGTATTGGTTTGAACAGGTGTAACAGGTGGGATGAGTGATGAAAAAGGGTTTGTGCTGTTTGGCAAGGCACTGCTTGGTAAAGCACCGTTTGGCAAGGCACCGTTTGGCAAGGCACCGTTTGGCAAGAAACTGTTTGGCAAGACACTGTTTGGCAAAAGGCACTTCATGCAGTGTTTCCTTAGCATTAATTTGACTGGCATCAACGCCACCCCCCCCAGTCTTCCTATCCTCATCGTGACGAATCGACCGATGCCTCAACACCGCTTGGCGCGAGCTCCGAGGCCTCTTCTCCAGCACCATCTCCCTACAGGGTGAAGGGTCAGCGAGACGCCACTGTGTACGGAAGCCGACAGCCTAACGAGGGGAGCTGGTTTGTGCTGCCACTGATGATGACAGGAAGAGAGCATCTTCCGCATTAAATGCATAGCGCACGTGAACAGGGAGGGCGGGGGTGGGTGGTAGTCGCAGCACAATAGCCATCGTTGCAGCAGGTATCCTGTAGGTCCGATCGAGAGACAACATCACTTCAGACTGCTGAGGTTTCAATAACTTTACAAGCAGTGAATGCCATTTCTTTCCCTAGCTTATTTTAGCTGTTCCAAGACTACGAAGCTGTTATTTACCTCCTGGCAGTAGCTGGTCCAGGCGCTCTGCCGTATTCTCAAATGCCCTTATAAAGTCAAAACTTAGGCTCGGTGCGCGAGACGGTATCTCTCTCTCAACAAAACTGCTCAATGATTGTTACAAAATGAAGTACCGGTAAATTGAGTTCTTTCTTACGTTATTCAGTACGCGTGGTATGGATAAATGTGGTGGATGGACGTCATAGCATCATAAACACCCATTATATAAGAAACAGATCATCAGTATCCTGGGTCAACACGAATGTGCTAGCAGATTTCTTTCAGTGTGTCATAAAGCTTCAATTGTGACTCAAGCATGAAACACAACGTTGTTAAGAAAAATACTATGAAAAAAAACATATGTTGAGCACATTGCACTCGACACACAACTGGGAGCGTCTTGGACATTATTGGAACATGATCCAATGTCCCTTATGCGCTCTGTGCAGCATCTGTTGAGCAGACTGCACTAGTCTACACACAACTGGGAGCGTCTTGGACATAACTGGAACATGATCTAACGTCCCTTGTGCGCTCTGTGCAGCATCTGTTGAGCACACTGCCCTAGTCAACACACAACTGGGAGCGTCTTGGACATTATTGGAACATGACCCAACGTCCCTTGTGCGCTCTCTCAGCATCTGTTGAGCACACTGCACTAGTCTACACACAACTGAGAGCGTCTTGGACATTATTGGAACATGATCCAACGTCACTTGTGCGCTCTGTGCAGCATCTGTTGTGCACACTGCACTAACCTACACAAAACTGGGAGCATCTTGGACATTATAGGAACATGATCCAACGTCCCTTGTGCGCTCTGTGCAGCATCTGTTGAGCACACTGCACTAGTCTACACACAACTGGGCAGGTCTTGGACATTATTGGAACATGATCCAACGTCCCTTGTGCGCTCTGTTTAGCATCTGTTGAGTACACTGCACTGGTCTACACACAGCTGGGAGCGCCTTGGACATGATTGAAACATGATCCAACGTCAGTTGTGCGCTTGGTACAGCATATGTTTAGCACACTGCAGTAGTCTACACACAACTGGAAGCGTTGTGGACATTATTGGAACATGATCCAACGTCCCTTGTGCGCTCAGTGCAACATCTGTAGAGTACACTGCACAAGTCTACACACAACTGGAAGCGTCTTGGACATTATTGGAACATGATCCAACGTCCCTTGTGCGCTCTGTGCAGCATCTATTGAGCAAACTGCACTAGTCTACCCGCAACTGGGAGCGTCTTGGACATTATTGAAACATGATCCAACGTCCCTTGTGCGCTCGGTGCAGCATCTGTTGAGCACACTGCACTAGTCTACACACAACTAGGAGCGTCTTGGACATTATTGGAACATGATCCAACGTCCCTTGCACGCTTTGTGCAGCATCTGTTGAGCACACTGCACTAGTGTACGCACAACTGGGTGGGAGCGTTTTGGACATTAATGGAATATGACCCAACGTCCCTTGTGCGCTCTGTGCAACATCTGTTGAGTCACTGCACTAGTCTACACACAACTGACAGCGTCTAGGATATTACTGGAACATGATCCAACGTCCATTGTGCGCTCTGTACAGCATATGCTGTGCACACTGCACTAGTCTACACACAGCTGGGAGCGTTTTGGACATTATCGGAACATGATCTAACGTCCCTTCTGCGCTCTGTTTAGCAGATGTTGAGCACACTGCACTAGTCTACACACAACTGGGAGCGTCTTGGACATTATTGTACCATAATCCAACGTCCCTTGTGGGCTCGGTACAGCATTTGTTGAGCACACTGCAGTAGTCTACACACAACTGGGAGCGTTGTGGACATTATTGGTACATGATCCAACGTCCCGTGTGCGCTCAGCGCAGCATCTCTTGAGCACACTGCACTAGTCTGCACACAACTAGGAGCGTTTTGGACATTATTGAAACATGATCCAACGTCCTTTGTGCGCTCTGTGCAGCATCTGTTGAGAACACTGCACTAGTCTACACACAACATGATCCAAGGTCCCTAGTGCGCTCTGTGCAGTATATGTTGAGCACACTGCACTAGTCTACACACAACTGGGAGTGTCTTGGACATTATTGGAACTTGATCCAACGTCCCTTGGGCGCTCTAAGCAGCACCTGTTGAGCACACTGAACTGGTCTACACACAACTGGGAGCGTCCTGGACATTATTGAAACATGATTCAACGTCCCTTGCGTGCTTTGTGCAGCATCTGTTGAGCATACTGCACTAGTCTACACACAACTGGGAGAGTCTTGGACTTTATTGGAACATGACCCAACGTCCCTTGTGCGCTATGTGCAGCATCTGTTGAGAACACTGTACTAGTCTACACAAAACTGGGAGCGCCTTGGACATTATTGGAACATGATCCAACGTCCCTTGTGCGCACTGTGCAGCATCTGCTGAGCACACTGCACTACTCTTTACACGACTGGGCGCGTCTTGGGCATTATAGGAACATGATCCAACGTCGCTTGTGCGCTCTGTGCAGCATCTGTTTAGCACACTGCACCTGTCTAAACTCGACTGGGAGCGTCTTGGAAATTATTGGAAAATGATCCAACGTCCCTTGCACGCTTTGTGCAGCATCTGTTGAGCAAACTGCAGTAGTCTACACACAACTGGGAGCGTCTTGGGTTTTATCGGAACGTGATCCAGCGTCTTTGTGCGCTCTGTGCAGTATATGTTGAGCACACTGCACTAGTCTACCCACAACTGAGAGCGTCTTGGATACTATTGGAACTTGATCCAACGTCCCTTGTGCGCTCTAAGCAGCACCTGTTGAGCACACTGAACTAGTCTACACACAACTGGGAGCGTCCTGGACATTATTGAAACATGATTCAACGTCCCTTGCGTGCTTTGTGCAGCATCTGTTGATCACACTGCACTAGTCTACACACTACTAAGAGCGTCTTGGACATTATAGGAACATGATCCAACGTTATTTGTGCGCTCTGTGCAGCACCTGTTGAGCACACTGCACCTGTCTAAACTCGACTGGGAACGTCTTGGACATTATAGGAACATGACCCAACGTCCCTTGTGCGCTCAGTGCAACATCTGTTGAGTACACTGCACAAGTCTACACATAACTGGGAGCGTCTTGGACATTATTGGGACATGATCCAACATCCCTTGTGCGCTCTGTGCAGCATCTATTGAGCAAACTGCACTAGTCTACACACAACTGGGAGCGTCTTGGACATTATTGTAACATAATCCAACGTCCCTTGTGTGCTCGGTACAGCATTTGTTGAGCGCACTGCAGTAGTCTACACACAACTTGGAGCGTTGTGGACATTATTGGAACATGATCCAACGTCCCTTGTGCGCTCAGCGCAGCATCTCTTGAGCACACTGCACTAGTCTACACACAACTAGGAGCGTCTTGGACATTATTGGATCATGATCCAACGTCCTTTGTGCGCTCTGTAAAGCATCTGTTGAGAACACTGCACTAGTCTACACACAACATGATCCAAGGTCCTTAGTGCGCTCTGTGCAGTATATGTTGAGCACACTGCACTATTCTACACACAACTGGGAGCGTCATGGACATTATTGGAACTTGATCCAACGTCCCTTGGGTGCTCTAAGCAGCACCTGTTGAGCACACTGAACTAGTCTACACACAACTGGGAGCGTCCTGGACATTATTGAAACACGATTCAACGTCCCTTGCATGCTTTGTGCAGCATCTGTTGAGCACACTGCACTAGTCTACACACAACTGGGAGAGTCTTGGACTTTATTGGAACATGACCCAACGTCCCTTGTGCGCTATGTGCAGCATCTGTTGAGAACACT
>SDVV010023094.1:0-12820 GCA_016164225.1 Gammarus roeselii | reverse complement strand
CATTATAATGAAGCCCTTCTGCTCAGACGCCGCTAAATGGTAGCATTCATTATAACGAAACCCTTCTGCTCAGACGCCGCTAAATGGTAGCATTCATTATAACGAAACCCTTCTGCTTAGACGCCGCTAAATGGTAGCATTCATTATAACGAAACCCTTCTGCTCAGACGCCGCTAAGTGGTAGCATTCATTATAAGAAACCCTTCTGCTCAGACGCCGCTAAAGGGTACATTCATTATAATGAAGCCCTTCTGCTCAGACGCCGCTAAATGGTATCATTCATTACAATGTAGCCCTTCTGCTCAGACGCCGCTAAATGGTAGCATTCATTATAATGAAGCCCTTCTGCTCAGACGCCGCTAAATGGTAGCATTCATTATAATGAAGCCCTTCTGCTCAGACGCCGCTAAATGGTAGCATTCATTATAACAAAACCCTTCTGCTCAGACGCCGCTAAATGGTAGCATTCATTATAATGAAGCCCTTCTGCTCAGACGCCTCTAAATGGTAGCATTCATTATAACGAAGCCCTTCTGCTCAGACGCCGCTAAATGGTAGCATTCATTATAATGAAGCCCTTCTGCTCAGACGCCGCTAAATGGTAGCATTCATTATAATGAAGCCCTTCTGCTCAGACGCCGCTAAATGGTAGCATTCATTATAATGAAGCCATTCTGTTCAGACGCCGCTAAATGGTAGCATTCATTATAATGAAGCACTTCTGCTCAGACGCCGCTAAATGATAGCATTCATTATAACGAAACCCTTCTGCTCAGACGCCGCTAAATGGTAGCATTCATTATAATGAAGCCCTTCTGCTCAGACGCCTCTAAATGGTAGCATTCATTATAACGAAGCCCTTCTGCTCAGAAGCCGCTAAATGGTAGCATTCATTATAATGAAGCCCTTCTGCTCAGACGCCGCTAAATGGTAGCAATAATTATAATGAAACCCTTTTGCTCAGACGTCGCTAAATGGTAGCATTCATTATAATGAAGCCTTTCTGCTCAGACGCCGCTAAATGGTAGCATTCATTATAATGAAGCCCTTCTGCTCAGACGCCGCTAAATGGTAGCATTCATTATAATGAAGCCCTTCTGCTCAGACGCCGCTAAATAGTAGCATTCATTATAATGAAGCCCTTCTGCTCAGACGCCGCTAAATGGTAGCATTCATTATAATGAAGCCCTCCTGCTCAGACGCCGCTAAATAGTAGCATTCATTACAATGAAGCCCTCCTGCTCAGACGCCGCTAATAACTCCTGCAATCGCGAAATAAACAACGCATCCAGCAGATCTCTTAATTTAAATCTGCGCATTTTTAAAAGAAATGCCGGGAATGCCAAAGCGGCACCTTCTTATCTTGCTCCCTTGGCACTCCTGTTCCCTCACTATTTAGCTCGGTCATCGTCCTTACTCGTATTGTAACATTCCTGTTTCTTCATCATCCTGTTTCCTCATCGTTCATATTACCACATCATATCTGTTCCCACATGCACTATCTCAGCTCCATAAACATCCAGATTCTCTCACCATTCCCGTTCCCACACCATTTCTATTCCCTCATCATTCAGGAGTCTCTTCGTTACTGTTTCCTTCCTTTTCTGTTTTCCTCACCATGCCTGTTTCCTGTCCATTCCAGTTCCCTCGCCTTCCTGCGCCCTTGTCATTTCAATTCTCTCACCATTCATATCTCTTCACCATTCATGTTTACTACATATTCATTTTCCCTCGTCATACCTGCTCACTCAGAATTTCTGTTCTCATATTATACCTGTTCCTTCACCATTCATGTTCCCGCACGGTCAATTTCGTTCATTTTTTTCCTGTTTCCTCACCATTCGTGCTCCTTCAACATTCCTGTTCCCACATTCTTGTTCCTTTACATCTCATGTTCCCTAGTTATTTGTTCCCTCGCTTAAATTGCTTCCTAACCATTCATATTCCCTCGTGCACGATCCGTTTCCTCACCATTCCTGTTCCCTCACTATTCCTGTACCCTCACTATTCCTGCTCCCTCATCATTCATAATCCCTCACCAGTTATTTTCACTCACCATTCATAGTCCCTTACCATTTCCATCAGTTCCCATTCCTCTCCGACGCAGTTGCTCAGCTCCTATTCCCATGATGAAGGTTTCACCTTAATCGTTTTATGCACGACACAGGCAATGGGCTTGAGTATCCAGCAGCAGGAATGGTACTGCGGTCCTTTGACATTCATGATTCATTCCTAACCTAACTTAAACACTGCTTACCAGATGTTGTCGGAAAAAATGTAAACTAAGATGCTGTTTGTCCTTCAGTGGAAAGGTTCTATTAGCCTTTTAATTAAACCCACGTGAAGGACCAAATTACAATGAGTGTTGGTACGTAAACATAATACTCAATAGAGACCTGTTCCTGGGATATTTCTTGAAAAATTATGGATACTGTTCCTGAAGTTGAGAAACACTTATTTCAGACTCATACTGAACATGAGAAGCAATTGCTTCATAATTATTATTTTTTCGTGTCCTGCTCAGTAAATCTATCTCAACTTTCCGTGTAAATCCATTGGAATTACACGGTGAAGGAAAAATTTAGAATAACGTTCATATGAAACAGTCATTAGAAATTGGCGAATCGAGCAGCCACGGCCTTATTAAAACTCGTTGCTTTCTGAGACAATTTTTTGTCACCTAAAAATAAGCTTTGTATTACTTTTAGCAGTGAGCATGCGTCAGAAATGTTCAATGCGGTACTAATTCATTGAAATAACTGGATCTGAATATGAACTGACTCATGAGTATCAATGATTTTAAAAATGTATGTGGCATTCATCGAGGGCATAGATGTGGTTCATAAGTTGCAGGAGCTGCTGCCTTCTTCAGAAGATGAACCCATCCCTGAGCTTCTTCTATTCCCATGGAAAACTTTGTCCTAAAAGTCTTGCGTTTTGATGCGTAACGTTATATATTTTCTTGTGCGTGTACCGAAGACTAATTTAAAGATATTTCACACGGTCGCAGATAAACAAGTGTTTCAATAATTCTAGAATTTATAGGCTCATAACAAACAATTATTACAAATACGCGTACGATCATTGAAAGATCTGTCACAAATGGTTCATTTAAATACAAAACTGCCCTCTAAATCACCATCTTCAGGTCAAAATTCAGGACAGATGCACTGTGATTTTGCTAGATGTGATACCCATTCAATAACAATTGTTAGTTATACGTGCAGGAACTGGTGGTTTTGAAGGCAAGAAAGCAGACTCTACTTGACAGTCAGTGATCAAGCTTTGAAACATCGATACAGTCGTGGACAGCGTCTTTCTTTTTGCCTTTCATTTGAACCACATGCGAGTGGTTTTATCAGTGCAAGTGTTTTTCGCCATTAGGAAGTGGCAGAATTCGAAGTTTTTTGATAGACTCTTTTGTTGTTTTGGGGCTGTGCACAGCAGCCAGTGACAGCAGCCAGGGACAGCTGACAGTGACAGCAGTCAGTGACAGCAACCACTGACAGCTGCCAGTGACAGCTGGCAGGGACAGCTGACAGTGACAGCAGCCAGTGACAGCAGTGAGTGACAGCAGCCAGTGACAGCAGCCAGTGACAGCAGCCAGTGACAACAGCCAGCGACAGCAGCCAGTGACAGCTGACAGGGACAGCAGCCAGGCACAGCAGCCAGTGATAGCAGCCAGTGACAGCAGCCAGTGACAGCAGCAGTGACAGCAGCCAGTGACAGCTGACAGGGACAACAGACAGTGGCAGTATCCAGTGACAGCAGCCAGTGACAACAGCCAGCGACAGCAGCCAGTGACAGCTGACAGGGACAACAGACAGTGACAGCAGCAAGTGACAGCTGACAGGGACAGCAGCCAGGGACAGCAGCAAGTGACAGTAGCCAGTGACAGCTGACAGGGACAGCAGCCAGTGACAGCAGCCAGTGACAGCTGACAGGGACAACAGACAATGACAGCATCCAGTTACAGCTGACAGGGGCAACAGACAGTGACAGCAGCCAGTGACAGCAGCCAGTGCCAGCAGCCAGTGACAGCAGCTAGTGACAGCAGCCAGTGACAGCAGCCAGTGACAGCAGCCAGTGACAGCTGACAGGGACAACAGACAGTGACAGCATCCAGTGACAGCAGCCAGAGACAGCTAACAGGGACAGCAGCCAGTGACAGCTGACAGGGACAGCAGCCAGTGACAGCAGCCAGTGACAGCTGACAGGGACAACAGACAGTGACAGCAGTCAGGGGCAAGCAGCCAGTGACAGCTGACAGGGACAGCAGCCAGTGACAGCTGACAGGGACAACAGTCGGTGACAGCTGGTAATGGCAGCAGCCAGTGACAGCTGACAGGGATAGCAGCCAGTGTCAGCTGACAGGGACAGCAGCCATTGACAGCTGACAGGGACAACAGACAGTGACAGCTGACAGGGACAACAAACATTGACAGCTGACAGGGACAACAGACAGTGACAGCTGACAGGGACAACAGACAGTGACAGCTGACAGGGACAACAGACAGCGAGAGCTGACAGACACAGCAGCCAGTGACAGCTGACAGGGACAACAGACAGTGACAGCTGACAGGCACAGCAGCCAGTGGCAGCTAACAGGGACAACAGACAGTGACAGCTGACAGGGACAACAGACAGTGACAGCTGACAGGGACAGCTGACAGGGACAACAGACAGTGACAGCTGACAGGGACAACTGACAGTGACAGCTGACAGGAACAACAGACAGTGACAGCTGACAGGCACAGCAGCCAGTGACAGCTGACAGGGACAACACACAGTGACAGCTGACAGGGACAGCAGACAGTGACAGCTGACAGGGACAACAGACAGTGACAACTGACAGGGACAACAGACAGTGAAAGCTGACAGGGACAACAGACAGTGACAGCTGACAGGGACAACAGACAGTGACAGCTGATAGACACAGCATCCATTGACAGCTGACAGGGACAAAAGACAGTGACAGCTGACAGGCACAGCAGCCAGTGACAGCTGACAGAGGCAACAGACAGTGACAGCTGGCAGGGACAACAGACAGTGACAGCTGACAAGGACAACAGACAGTGACAGCTGACAGGGACAACAGACAGTGACAGCTGACAGGGACAACAGACAGTGACAGCTGACAGGGACAACAGACAGTGACAACTGACAGGGACAACAGACAGTGACAGCTGACAGGGACAGCAGCCAGTGACAGCTGACAGGGACAGCAGCCAGTGACAGCTGACAGGCACAGCAGCCAGTGACAGCTAACAGGCACAGCAGCCAGTGACAGCTGACAAGGACAACAGACAGAGAGAACTGACAGTGACAACCGGCAGTGACATCAAGCAGTGACACCAGGCATTAACAACAGGCAGTGACAACTCTCAGTGAGTACAAGCAGTGACACCTTGCAGTGACAACAGGCAGTGACAACAGGCAGTAACAACAGGCAGTGACAACAGGCAGTGACAACAGGTAGTGACAACAGTCAATGACAACTATCAGCGACAACATGAAGTGGCGATAGGAAGTCACAACACTGACAACAGGCAGCGTGACGACAACTACTGTACGGAATGTCTTATGTTGTTCCTTCATTGGGGGACTCGATACCTGCTACCATCAATAACAGGCAACATACCTGACATGATCGGAGGCCTCAAATGTTCCCCTTTAATGGAATATTCTATACCTGAAATTTTAGAAATGTTTATGCCTAATACTTCAATTCCCCATTCAGCGCAGATAGTGTTTGAAAATATTGATATGTTTTCGTAAGTTGGAAATATATACATAAATAAGTTTATGAAATAATTACAAAAACAAGTTTATGAAACAATTACCTAAACAAGATTATGAAGCAATTCAAACTGATTTGCATTTGCGACAAAACTCCCTTACAATATGCTAGCTATAGTGTTGTGTGACCAACCTAGCCATAGTGTTGTGTGGCCCTAGTGTTGTGTGGCCATAGTGTTGACGACCATAGTGTTGCGTGGCCAACCTAGCCATAGTGCTGTGTAGCCAACCTAGCCATAGTGTTGTGTGGCCAACCTAGTCATAGTGTTGTGTGGCCAACCTAGCCATAGTGCTGTGTGGCCAACCTAGCCATAGTGTTGTGTGGCCAACCTAGCCATAGTGCTGTGTGGCCAACCTAGCCATAGTGTTTTGTGGCCAACCTAGTCATAGTGTTGTGTGGCCAACCTAGCCATAGTGCTGTGTGGCCAACCTAGCCATAGTGTTGTGTGGCCAATGCATCGCAGACTTGTTATATTCTTCTACCTAAAGTTAACCACAGGCTCGTGGTGGAAATGAAGAACAAAATTAAGTCAAATTTACCTGACATGTTGTGGAAAAAAACATCGACTAGGTCGGAAGACCTTTTTTTTGGGCTTCGAGCTAAGGCTCATAAGTAAAATCTCCCAGCCTTAAATTTAATGCAGTTTCAGTGCGAGGCTTAGACGAGATCCAATATGGCTCGGAGCCGTATTGGATCTCGTCCCCCATATTATGCAATCGCAATCGTATTCAACAGATGGGTTTGGCCATATTTTTGAGTATTTATTGAAAAGCTCATTAAATGCATTCCGAAATCAATTGCTGGAACAGAAGTCAAAAAAGTTTATTTAATATATTCGCTGATAGGGATTTGTTTAAAGAGTTTATTAAAGCGAACTTGGTATTGTGACTCAGAGCACATTAGTTTGTCTTCCTGTCCCAAAATAAAAGGTTCAGTGAGAGGTTCCATTCTCCTTCCAATCTTTATTACAGAGGCGGGATGAATAAATTCTGCTTAGTAGATTTTGTATAACTCATTTAATTCGTTTAATATTTACCAATGCAACGATACTGAAATAAATAGAGAAAAGATAATTCGAGATAATGGCACATTTAGGTATGATTTACGACTGGGTACATCATACGAAATATTGGAATCAACTTTCGGAATGATTTCAAATGCATAAGTAAACTGAATGCACCAATAATGATATTAACGGGCGGTAAACATGACAGGACTATGTTGTTAGTGGCGGTAAACATGACAGGACTGTGTTGTTAGTGGCGGTAAATATGACAGAACTGTGTTGTTAGTGGCGGTAAACATGACAGGAATGTGTTGTTAGTGGCGGTAAACATGACAGGACTGTGTTGTTAGTGGCGGTAAACATGACAAGACTGTGTTGTTAGTGGCGGTAAACATGACAGGACTGTGTTGTTAGGGGCGGTAAACATGGCACGACTGTGTTGTTAGTGGCGGTAAACATGACACGACTGTGTTGATAGTTGCACTAAACATGACAGGACTGTGTTGTTAGTGACGGTAAACATGACAGGACTGTGTTGTTAGTGGCGGTAAACATCACAGGACTGTGTTGTTAGTGGCGGTAAACATGACATGACTGTGTTGTTAGAGAGCGAGACGAGGGCTAAATAATCTCACTTTATAATTGGGATTACAAATATTTACAGCAACCTTTCATGAACAGCAGTCAGGAAAATTCAAGGTTTCAATTAGATTCAATAAAGTGCGAATCTGGTTATTTCATATTCACGACGATGATAAACTCTCTATCAAAACAAAAAGAAAAAATCACAATTTATTTCCATTTGATATCGAATTCAAATTTCAGCGTGCTGTCTCCAACCCACTTAGATCATGCAGGAGTAAACCGCCACTCAATAGCTGAAATATAACCCTTTATAACATTGAAATTCAATTACGTGTAAGCCCTTGCACATCTTTTTAGGTATTTCCAAAAATGTAACATTAGGAAAAGAGTTAAATATTGGAAATCGTTGACTAAATGACAATCCAAATTCCACCAACCGTTTGTAGGGGTCGCTGTAACATTACAAGAGGAATTTGTCGTCCCAATGTACTGATTTGGAGCTGATTAGAACAGACTGGAAGAGAGTCCATTCTAGTTCATTTAATACCATTCTAGTCCATTCTAGTCCATTTAATACCATTACTTCTACAACAATATTTCGAACTCAGACGGCGCAGCACGGGAATAAGCCTAATTGATGTTGTATATTACACCCAAATGCATGTCAGCGTTCTGTTCAAATCAGTTTCATCAGGGATAAAGTGGATTTGTGAGGTGTGGGGTTGGTTCAACTTTTTAGTGATTACACCTCTCCTTTATTGTCTCCCACATTTACCTTTAATAAAGATCGGAAAAGTTCAGATTTTTCGTTTATGAAGTACACGAGAACTTCATTTCGAAGCCTCACAGTTCTCCACACAAAGAAACAGCTGAACGCGGTCAGTTGCCTCTAATTTCCTGCCTTCATTTTCATTGCTTCTTCCCTCGACTCACGGACATAATAGAGCGACACCTAGCCGAAATTGTGACAAAACATCCAAACTAAGTCGTAATTAAATTCCTGTTTTGTAGCCGCCTTGAGTTCCCGACTGCTGCTGGGAAGAAGAGTTGGGGTAAGGAACGTGTTGTTCTAATTGGAGGATGAGATGTCGTATCAAAAACAACTCGCAAGTGGTTTTTATTACAATTGACTCCATTCTGTTGGTATGTGATTCACTTTTATGTTGAAAGAGTTTACGCCTTCCTTCAAACCGTTAATCCACCACATGTTGACCAACGAAATTTCTTACAACAAAGTTTCTGAGACCATCTATTTAATTACCGTTTCGCGTTTGTCTCAAATGCATTCGTGAACCCGTTTAACTGGAGAATAGTTCATTGAACGCATTCAAGGCTCGTCTGCATCCATATTTGCCACGGGCTTCTCGATTTCCCGAATCCGACATCAAAACAATGCCAGTGTGCTTTTAGACTTTTGAAAGGAGCATCAGGGACAACAAGAACAGCAGTATCATGCAGCAGCATCATCATCAACAACAACTCCATCAGCAGCAGCATCTCGGGCTACAATACGAACAGTAGGGAATGGGAGTATCAAACAATACTTGGTCAATGCATCTGCGATCCCTTTTGCAAGACACAAGAAGCAAGTTTCGAGGCAAGTCATGATATCACTGCTCTTCTTCAGTCACTGCTAATCAGAGGATGCTCATCTTGATCAGTAAACCATGAGGTTGTTCTATCAATAGAGCAATAATGGGGGCCAGGCTGATAGTTTTATAAGTCAAACAGATCTCAAATTTATCTCCACGCTTTTCAACATTTTATCCCTGATATAAGTTATCTTCCGTAACTTAGGCTTTTTAACTTGTTCCAATCGATAAAACAGAGACATCCATATGACGACTTAGCAAAAAATGAATACAAAATTATAAAACGAGAACTAAAGAGGGTCCTGAAACGTAAGAAGAAAGATTATGAAAATGAAATTTGCTGCCAATGCCACAACTAATCCGAAACAATTTTTTAGTTGAATTTTGAGCAAAAAAAATCAAAATCTGTAATAGGTCCTCTCGAGAACGATGTTGGTAAGCTAGAAACGGACGACACCAAAATGAGTGTTCTACTTAATGAATACTTTTGTTCTGTATTTACGTTAGAGAATCAGGATATTCCTAATCCTGAGGATATCATAGCGGCAAAACGAATTGAAGCCCTCACTACAGTGAACTTTCCCTCCTTCGAAGTTATTAAATATATAGATAAATTGAAAGTCACCAAGTCTCCAGGTTCAGACCAAATTCATCCCAGAATTCTAAAAGAGATTAGAAATGAAATCGCCGGACATTTATCAAACATTTTCCCCCAATCTCTCACAAATGGCACATGTCTCTCTAAATGGAAAGAGGTCAATGTTACCCCAATTTTAAAAAAATAGGGGCAAAAAGTGTCCAGGCAACTACCGTCCAATTAGTCTCACCTCAGTCATTGACAAGTTGATGGAACGTTTGATAACGGATAAAATTACAGAATTCTTAGAATCAAACAAATTGATTGACGACTCCCAGCGTGGCTTTAAACACAACCGATCCTCTCTTACGAATCTGCCACTCTTTTTCAGAAATGTTATCGAAATCCACGACACAAAATCTCTAATCGATATCATTTACCTTGAGTTTCAAAGGGCCTTTGATAAAGCCCCACACAAGCGCCTAGTTAGTAAGTTGCACAGCATCGGTATTCGAGGCGAGCTTAACAACTGGATAAAATGCTGGCTTACGGACAGACGGCAGCGAGTTGTACTTAACGGAGCTTCCTCCCCCTGGGGTAATGTTACAAGCAGCGTACCTCTAGGATCCGAGTTAGGGCCAGTCCTCTTTATAATATTCATTAACGATCTCGATAGCAACGTACTCTCAAACATTAGCAAGTTTGCAGACCATACTAAGATCGGAAAAAAGGGGAAACTGAACCAGAGTGTCAGCAGATCCAACTAAACTTGAACAAAATTGTTGATTGGTCAGAAAAGTGGCAAATGAAATTTAATGTAGACAAATGCAAGGTTATGCACATAGGTCCTCATAACCTCAAACACGAATATTTGATGTCTGGAAAGAAACTCATCGCCGTCACCGAAGAGAGAGATTTAGGTGTCACCATTAGTAACGACTTAAAAAGTAGCAAGCAATGTAACAATGCTACCAAGAAAGGCAACAAAATGCTAGGTATGATATCCCGCACTGTCTCGTACAAAAAACAATACAGTTATGCTCAAGTAATTTAATGCATTTGTTAGACCGCATCTCGAGTATGCCGTTCAATTCTGGTCTCCATTCCTTAGAAAAGACGTTATTTATTTTGAGAAGGTTCAACGTAGAGCTACCAAACTCATCCCCTCTGACCCTCGCTAAAGAAACGTCGAGTCAGAGGCGACATGATAGAAGTGTGGAAGATTATGAAGGGGATGGAAAACGTCGACCGAGCGAGCCTTTTCACTCTAGATACAAACGGAGTGACTAGGAACAATGGATACAAAATCACTGGGAAACGTTTCTCACTCGACATCACACGCAATTTCTTCACGTATAGAGTTGTCGAAGAATGGAACGAACTTCCAGCGGAGGTTGTAAACAGCAATACAATCGAAACGTTTAAATCGCGGCTCGATAAGTTCTTCATAAATCGCCAATGAATAGCTAAACCGTTCCCTTTCCTGTTGGTTTAAAAAACAGAAATGGCACACGAAGCTCTCTTAGACGTTCTACTTCAGAACTTATCCTCTTGCTATCATAAGGCGACAGAATTTGGGCCAATATGCCTTCAAGACGTTCTACTCCAGAACTTACCCTCGTGCTATTAAAAGGCATCCTAGTTTGGGCCAATAGGTCTTTGTTGTCTTTCTACACTTGTAAACACCTGTAAATACGGCGAGGGCAAAATAATATAAGTTCAATCTACTTTCAACTTGAAAATTTTGAACTGAAAACTACGAGCAAAATAAATTAATACAGACATTCATTCACAAAAAAAATACCATTTAAGCATTTATCAGTGTAATATAAAAAAGGAACTACATATAAAGATACAGACGCGATGTGGACTCCTCCAGAAGAGGGGTGACCCACGGCAAGGAGCATTTGACACTCCTCTCATGCAAGCACTCACCATCTAATCGCAAATTTTGGGCGGTAAAGGTTCTGGCCAGGAGTCCACAGCACACATATAGGTCAGGTGTGAGGTCAGAGACCAGTGTCAGCGGCTGGGTCTGGCATCTTTAATTGGTTTACCCTTGCTGCGTCATTGTTGCCGGGCCCTTCAAACCCACGTATCCGATTCTCGGCAAGACATCCGCGTCAAAACTCGTCCATTCACAATGATCTCCACTCAACCTCTCCAATGCACGCTCTCTCACTACCTCCACACCTCCACACTAAAGTCAATCCTCCTCTCTCGCTACCATTCCCTTACCTCAGCCAAAACTTCGACTCTAGCTATTCCGCTAATCCCTCCCACGTATTACCCCCCTCCACCCATTCCTTCCTCCAGCTCTCGCTCTCGTTACCATTCCCTACCCTCAACCTAAACACAAACATTACCTATCCCGTCAATCCCTTCCATAGATTACCCCCCTCCACCCGTTCTTTCCTGAAGCTCCCACTTTCGCTACCATTCCCTCACCACAGCCCAAAATCCAACTTTACCTATCCCGCCAATCCCACCTATATAATACCCCTCTCCATCCGTTCTTTCCTCAAGTTCCCACCGTCGCTACTAGTCTCTAACCTCAGCCCAAAGTCCAAGTCTACCTTTCCCGCTAATCCCTTCCATATATTTCCCCCCTCCACCCATTCCTTCCTCTAGCACGGTTCAGCCATCCTCAGCCATGCCTCTCCTCAATCACCGATCTAAATTTATTTTTTCCCTTGGTTCTGGTCAGGCTCCCATGCTCCAACCCACCCTCAATAACAAAGAACAAAACCAAAAGCAAGGATATCTCAAACATACAAACAATGCCACTCGAGAATTAGCGACCAGATTCTTAGATAACATCAGTAAGAGTGTTACTGAAGAGCATATCAAAAATCTAAATAAGGGTGGCGTTGCTGACACAAAAAACAATAAACCGGATGAACGAATGCTAATGCAGGTGACGGAAAACTTGCAACAACTCCCCAGGAACACCAACATCGACACCATTCTCGATGAATTAAGATTAAAAAGACAATCAACACTGGCAGACGGACATTGTATGATTCACGCGGTGAAAGGATCCTAAGTAAAACAAACAGGACTTAACGATGAAAACATCTTAGAGGTGATAAAAACTAAAGCAATGGAGGAATCCATCAACTACATAGAAGATTACGAAGCTTTCACTGAGTATAAAAAAGATGATAGGTTCCTCTCCGAGATAGAAAATTATTTTGAAAACAAAGAGTACAACAGCAGTTATGGCGATCTAGTCCCTGCAATTCTCAGCAACGCACTCA
>SDVV010023093.1:0-12820 GCA_016164225.1 Gammarus roeselii | reverse complement strand
ATATATTCACTTTGCTTGTTACAAGTCCAGTGATATCGATTAATTTAAAGTAATACTAGGTGATCGCTCGTTAGTAGACTGTCGAATTCAAAACGTTCATGTAAGCCCACCGCATGTGTCAGCGATTGTTACGGGTGGTAGAGCGTTAGAAAGTTTTATGCATGATTTTACTGTTAGAATATAAAAAAATGTTGTTGTGTTGGATGTGTTGCTCCTACCATTTCGTCTATTATAACGAATATTGAATAAATCCACTCTAACATATTTACAACAGATCTGTTATGTACGGTCCGCAGTCGATATGATCTAGGATATAAACCATGTTTAAGGTACATAATTAGCGAAATATATATCAATGTACGACAACATTGATCAAATATCAATGAATATATGTCGGCTTATGCCAATATAATGTATAGCGTATACACGGTTGATGTCGGCATATGCCGGCATATGTCGGCATATGCCGATTTAAGGTATGGTGTATACACGGTTGATGTCGGCATCTGCCGATATAATGTATGGCGTATACACGGTTGATGCCGGCATATGCCGGCATAAGTCGACATATGCCGATATAATGTATGGCGTATACACGGTTGATGCCGGCATATGCCGGCATATGTCGGCAAACGCCGATATAATGTGTGGCGTATACACGGTTGATACCGGCATATGTCAGCATATGCCGATATAATGTATGGCGTATACACGGTTGATACCGGCATATGCCGGTATAATGTAGGCGTATTTACGGTTGAAGTATATGTAGGGCCTAAACGCAATTTTTTGGGGGGTGCAGTTGAGGATCCCCCCCCCCTCCTTCGGCAGGCAGTTGGATGCGCTCCTGGATCCGGGGGCATAAACGCATTTTTTTTTATTTGGACAATGTAATTGTTAGGAAGTATGTTATTTCTTAGTGTAACTGACTGGAGGTGCATAGACCACCCGGGAGGAGGAGTTGAGTGTGGGTGGTCCCAAATATATCTATGATAATAAGCGATCTTATCTCTATATGTAGTCATTTCGAGTTTTAACGGTTAGTTACAACGTATTGTAACAGCAGAGTAAATTTTGTGTTGGGATATTATAAATGGTTTATTCGCAAAAAAATATGGTACACATAAGGACGGCTGTTGGTGTAGGATAAATTTTAATATGGTCCTTTTATAACGTATTATATAGTTTCACAGGCCATCCTGTTATTTCAATGTCTTTTTATTGCTCGCACATTTTGTTATGTATGACTCATTTGAATGAAACTTTTACTACTCGAACCTGATTTTTTAGGATATACGTTATCGATGTAGTTATGCAAGAAATGGTGTCCTAATACATATTACCATGGTTTGTTAGTGTAGGATACATTTGAATAAAAGCTTTTATAATGATTCTATCTAGTTTTCAATGGATATTGCTCATACATTTTGTTATGTATTCGATGTTGTTACCGTAGGATATCGTTCTTCGCTCGTTATAATACAAAGATTATGACATTTTTCTCTTCATAAGCGATAACCACAGTTTATGCGTGGTATTTTATTGCACGATGATTAAATCGATTCCCTTTAATCGTCTCCTGTAGTCCAAACGCAAGTGGCACTCGAGGACCTCTTTATCCATCAATGTCACATAAAGATCTTATCTCATCACGCACCTCTCGGGGCATGTAGTAAGGTATACCTTTAATCACTTTGCCGCGTTTGGTAGAAATAGCGTTGATTCATTGGGTCATGACGTATGGTGTACCTTTAATTGCTTGCCGTGTTCGGTAGGAATGGCATTTGTTTCATTTTTGCCTGCATTAGGGTGTACCTATAATTACTAGGCTTACGGGTGACTCATTCTGCAAATGGACGGACAGCTTTCGGATATACATTTGCAGTTGTAATGTTATGATCATTTACAGGTTATAACATGTTAAAGTTGACGTATTTTTCGACATTCACGCGAGTACATATGCCAAAGACGATCTCACCCGGTTCACGCCTCTTACATGTTAAATCATCAAGGTAGTAGCGTTTGTTTTCAAATTTACTGTGGCCGTTTTTGATAGTGCGTTCAGTTTGAAGTTGTCATGCTTCTTCGCGAATGTTGTGTATGGTCTCAAAGTGTGTGTTGGTTTTCGGGTTATGAATATGTCTATATTGTTCATGTTTGATTTAGGCTTGTGTCTGGCAATTGACACCCTCAGCAGCTGGTTTGTGGCCTCGGACTCGAGCAACATACTGTAACACATTGGTTGCTAGCAAATGATCTCACTCGGGTAATCGTTGACAGTTTCGCTTTTCAATAGTCCCAACTGTCTTTTATTTGATTCATCGTACAAAGGATGATTTTTTCGGGGTATGTGTAGGAATTCCATGTATTCAGCCAGAGGAGAATATCGCATTTACCGCCTCAAGATCCACACGCGCATGCGCGCATGCGCGCATGCGTGCGTTGTCACCGTGGCGTGATTTAAGTGTGTCATAAAAGAAGCTGTTTGGACCTGATGAGATATATATCTATGATACCTTTAATGCAAGGCAGAAGGCGTCGTAATGCATTTCAATGCAAGTCATGTTGCATATCTGCAATTTCTTCAACGTACAAGGGGTGTTTTGTGGGATGGTTGGAGAAGACCATGTATTCAGGCAGAGACGATTACCACATTTTTCGTCACAATATCGGCGATACCTTTGAACTGGGCTAATATCCATCGCATTTCAATGCTACCTATACAGTATTGCAACTTCGTTGCATCTCATGTTGCATATACGCATTCAATGCTAGTCATTCGAGTAAAATTTAGAATATTGCAAACAAAGGTGTATAAGATACATTTTTTATTGATAATAGATTGATAATATGTTTTCATATATTAGGGAATTACGTGGGCTTATCATTTATACGAGAACATAACTATTCACTCCGAAAATCGACACGAGCAACTGTACGAAACACAAGTAATGACTTCGACCGCTCTTTCTGGTCTTATCTTGAGCCTCGGTATCAGTGCCACTCTGTGTTTTTTTTAACGACATTGAGCAATACTTCTCACCTGGATCTGTCAGCTCATCATATTGGCGTAGGATTTATCATCTGGGTGTAGTTTTTTCTCTGATCTATTGGGTTCTAGACTGTTGCCCTTAGTACACATTTTAAATAGACGGTAACCTTCGGGAGAAGTGTATGCAACACTTGCAATTCAATCCCGAAATCAAACTTTGTTTATTGTCTTTAGTGAGCTTTTTCTCGATTTTTTTCTCAATTACACTTGCACGTTTATGACATCGAATCTTCTCAGGTTTGTTCATACAGTCGCCAACATTACCGTTCACTTCATTCTCGCAGATACCCGAAATATATGTAACAGAGTTCAAAGAAAATAAGAAGGTAAATCTTGAAATTGATATGACCCAAGCAGAAAACTTCCACACGTGTAATAATGTTGGGTTAGTGGAAAATAAATTCTACCTAGGGACAAAAGAAAATCTGGAGCGTATGATGGAGTTTATTTCGGATAAAGATTGGAGGTACATTGAATTTGATATGATTCGAATAATTGAAATTCGCAAAGAAGAAGAAGAAGAACATTTATGGAAACGTGGGGATCTACATTTATGGACTCACGGGGATGGAACAGGCTTCCGTATCCATATCAAAGACATGGTGGAGTATATGAAAGAATTTGAGAGGAGACTGACACATAATGATGATGTGTATGATTGTATGTACGCACAATGCTGATACAAAAATGCATAAACATTGATGCATCCAGCAAGATCTGTAATTAATACTTAAAAAATACTAATAAAACTATGTAAATCCTAAATCAAATTATTTATATTATCCTAACAACTAAAAGGTTAAGCGATGAAATTGCAAACATCGTGTCAGTCGGAGGTAGCATCGATTTGTCGAACGCAGTAGAAGAATATGCTGCAAGGCGTGAAATGATGCCATAAAGCTGTCACGAGGAAAATGATCTAGATGTGTTACAGATTGGTATGATATAAATCAGAGTCCAATCAGATCATACTCAGTCAAAATTGTGATTCTGCTGTGGAAGGATGGGGCTTAGCTTGAGTCGTCGTTTGTTAGAAAGTAATGGCGGGATGGGGGTCTTAAAACTTTGCAAACAAGAAATAAAATTGAATTTACATAAATCCACTAGTAATGTATGACGACATCTGAAACGAAGTCATTGTCAAGAATATGAAAAATATAAGAAAGAAAAAGCAAATCAACTGTACAAGTCGTCAAAGGATGTAGTGCCAGGAAGTATCGAAGGAAAAAATAAGGAAAGCATAGTGTGGGACCCGATGTCCGTTTCTATGATGACGGAAACAAATATGAATTACTTGTAACGTTCAATCCATCTAAGATTGAAAATCTGTCCTGTCTGCCAACATATATGAGTCGAGATTGACCGCGAAGTAGAAACAATTAGGTGTAAGTTTTATAAAGAACCGTGTGGAGGGGTTCATATGTATATATCAATGACTGAAAACCGTACACAAGGTTAGGTTAGGTCCAATACATAAGGTCAGGTTAGGTTAGGTTAGGTTTTTGATAGGTGTGAATAACATGTAAAGATGATTTAGAATTGTATCAAATCATAAATCAAGAATCATATGAAAAAAAGCTATAACATTCAAGCAATGATGAAATTATATATGAAAACATATGTAATTTGCTAGATCAAAATTATAAGTATGTATCAAAACTGCAAAGGATAGATCAAAATGTAGAGTCAAGTAGAGATATTTGTTATGCATTGAAGATATCAATGACTGAATATCGAACATAAGTTAGGTTAGGTTAGGTTTTTGATGATTTACTAGATCGAAATTGAATGTGGGAACCAAACTGCAGAAGATAGAGCAAAATGTAGAGTGCAGTGGAAATATTTGCTATGCATTTTATATATCAATGCCTGAATACCGTACATAAGTTAGGTTAGGTTAGGTTTTTGATGATTAACTATATCACAATTAGATGTGTGTATCAAACTGCTAAGGATTGATCAAAATCTAGCGACATGTGGGGATATTCATTTTGCAATAATCCTATAACACTGAAAAAATCATATGTAAGCATGAAAAGTCGATTAAAACATACGGAATTTCTTGGATACAAAAGGTTAGGTTAGGATAAGATTATTAGTTCATTTAACATAACATACCGTGAAGATGATCCAGTCGATAAATATGTATCATACGTAAGCAGGATATCTCGAAAGATGACACATAATTCTTGTTTAAATTGGTTAGGATAGGTTAGGTTGCCTTCGTATTCATTTAAAAATCATATGCAAGAGTGAAAAAGACAATCAAAATAAACATAATTTATTGGATGCAATTGGCTAGGTTAGGTTAGGATGAATAGATCTTTCAACATAACATACCGTGAAGCTGATCCACATTAAATATCTTGTAACAAAAGCAAGGAAGGTTGTTCTATAGGTTAAGTTAGGTTAGGTTGCCTAGGTATTAATGCTTCTGGCAGTGTATGGTAACCCTTTTACACAAAATGTGTGTAAATGCCTACAAGGTGCCCATACATGTGCTAGCACAGTGGCGCTAACGATCCTGTATGTATAAAATATGACTCATATCTGTACTCATTCAGATAACGGTCTGCTTTCGGTGAAGAAGAATGTCGCCCAGTTTGATTTAAAAAGTATTTTAACAGAAAGGAGAACGCGGGGGTATGTGTTTTTTGCAGTGTGGAGATAAAATTAAGCAAATTAAGCTCCACATACGGGTTTTGGCGTAATCTCAAAGGGCATCATTATATTGAGTATGATAATCTTAAAAATGGACGAGGAAATACAAGCTTTAGGGATGCGATGGGTGTATTGATAGGAAATAATAAACCAGACCTGAGTTTTCAATATAATGAGGAAGACAGTGCTCAATATGGTGCGAGCGGAAAAGAAAGTGTGCACTCAAGCTTAGTATGTAGGAAGATTGGGTGAATATGGCTAAATCGATATGGTGGGTGAAAACCCAAACCGAATTGGAAAATACTGAAAATTTGGGTAGTGATATCAAAAAAAACTCATGTGAAGAAAACCCTGCTAAAGTTGAAGGAAATCGTTTTATCAAATGGGGTAGTGAAAGGGTATCAAGTATAAGAAGTGTAAAATTGTACAATAAAATAAAATGTATATTGACTGTTTCAAAATTGTAGGAAATTAATCATAAAGAGAGGGAATCGTGTCTCAAACGTTTGAGTGCAAGGAGAATTGGGTATATTTCGGATATCTGCGGGAATGTAGTGAATGGTGATGGTGGCGTCTGTATGAACAAACCTGAAAAGATTCGATGTCATAAACGAGCAAGTATAATATAAAAAAAATCGAGTTAAAGCTCGCTGAAGACTAATAACAAAGTTTGATTTTAGGGATTAGATTGCAAGTGTTGCATACACTACTCCCGAAGGTTAACGTCTAATTAAAATGTGTACTTAGGGCAACAGTCTAGAACCCAATAGATCAGAGAAAAAAACACACCCAGATGATAAAGCCTACGCCAATATGATGAGCTGACAGATCCAGGTGAGAAGTATTCCTCAACATCGATAAAAAAACACAGAGTGGCACTGATACCGAGGCTCATGATAAGACCAGAAGTCATTACTTATGTTTTGTACATAAGTAAGGATTTTCGCAGTGAATAGTTATGTTCTCGTAAAAATGATGAGCCCATGTAATCCCCTAATATATAAAAACGTGTCATAAATCTATTATCAATAAAAAATGTATCTTATAAATCTTTGTTTGCGATATCCTTAATTTAACTCGAATGACTAGCATTGAATGCATATATGCAACATGACATTCAACGAAGTTGCAATACTGTATGGGCAGCATTGAAATGCGATGGATATTAGTCCAGTGTGAAGGTATGGCCGATATTGAGGCGGAAAATGCGGTAATCGTCTTTGCTTGAATACATGGTTTTCTCCAATTATCCCACAAAACACTCCTTGTACGATGAAGAAATTGCAGATATGCAACATGACATGCATTGAAATGCATTTCGACGCCTCCTGCCTTGCATTAAAATTGCGATAGATATTAAGCAAATTGAAATTGCACACAGCTACCTTAGGTAACATAGATATATATCTCATCAGGTCCAAACAGAAGCTAAAGCGCAAGTCTACAGCTTCTTTTATGACACACTGAAACCGCGCTACGGTGACATCGCACGCATGCGTGCATGCGCGTGTGGACATTGAGGCGGTAAATGCGAATTTCTCCTCTGGTTGAATACATGGACTTCCTACACGTGGGCAATAACAATTGAAAACTAGATAGAATCGTTACAAAAGCTTCTTTTCCAATGTATCCTACACGAACAAACCATGGTAATATGTATTAGGCAACTATTTCTTGCATAACTACATCGAGTACGCATTTCCCAAAAAATCAGGTTCGAGTAGCAAGAGTTTCTATTCAAATGAATCATACATAACAAAATGTTCGAGCAATAAAAAAAACATTGAAATAACAGGAGGGCCTGTGAAGCTATAGAATACTTTTCAAAAGGACCATATTGAAATGTATCCTACACTAACAGCCGTCCTAATATGTACCATAATTTCTTGCGAACAAACCATTTAAAATATCCCAACACAAAATATACTCGGCTTTTACAATACGTAGTAACAAACCGCTTAAACTCGTTATGACCACGTATAGAGATAAGATCGCTAATTGTCAAATATATATTTGGGACCAGCCACACTCAACTCCTCCTCCCCCTATTATATTCCCCTTCTCTCTTCCCCCTCCCGGGTGATCTCTATGTGGCTACAGTAATTACCTCGACCTCAAGAATTTTTGCCTTAACCCTTTCCTCGTCCCCTGTCCTGCCTCCCCTCCCCCTCCCGGGTGTTCTCTATGTAGCTACAGTAATTAATTTGACCACAGGAGCAGTTGTCTTAACCTACAAATACAATGTCCGAGATATACAGCGACTAAGTCGGTTACACTAAGAAATAACGTACTTCATAACAATTACATTGTCCAAATCAAAAAAAATTGCGTTTAGGCCCCTGAGCGCATCCAACCTTCTGCCGAGGGGGGTCCTCTACCGCACCCACAAAAAATTGCGTTTAGGCCCTATATATACCACTCACGGTTGATGTTGGCATATGACTGTATAATGTAGTCGTATACATGGTTGATGCCGGCATAATGTGGACACACACACACACATATTTTGTATGCATATACAGGATCGGTTAACATCTGAGACATTTTTACCTCTTTAGAATAAGATCCCTTGTTTTTTTCTGTTTCAAGATATTCAATGAGGAGCATCTTAACGTCATGTTTGGTTAAAAGATCTAGTCATTCTAACCTAACCAACTTAACCAAGAATAATGTATCATATTTTAAGATTTCCTGTTACGTATGATACTTATTCATCGAATGGATCAACTTCATGGCATGTTATGTTAAAATAACTAATCATCCTAACCTAACCTAACCTATTGTTTCTAAGAAATTATTTATTTTCGATCGACTTTTCATGGTTGCATATGATTTTCAGTGTTTTAGAATTAATTACTGCCAAATTCTCGAGGGATAACAGAGCCAAGTCGGTCTATTGAAGTAATAACTTGGCTACTTGAGTAAGGTGTTATCAAACGTACTTTGAAATTTTATTAAAATTAAGAATTTTAAATTTCTTGTTATGCAATTTTAACTCATGTAACACGTTTATACGCTTGAACATACACATTCACATACGTACTCAGCCCTTTACACTTGCATACATACACAGTTGATGACATAGGCGAGCAAGGTTAGGTCCAATGTTTTGCGAAAAACAACATGTAATCAGCTTATAATAGCAAACTGCATACCGAAAAGGGAGTGAGTGTTACGTTGAGATCAAGAGGAGACACTCGTTTCGTCATAGAATGAAAATAAATGAATATTCATATCACAAAATTTGATTACAAGTGTTGGAAGAAGAAATCTCCGAAGGTGATATGAGTCTGATCAAACAAATATTGACTAGTGTTGAAAATATCAGTTATCTCAGAATTGTTAAAACAAGAATTCAAAGAGTGGGAGATATCATTCATATATGAATGCAGGAAAAAGGAAGTAGACTTTGGGTAACTGATGTCGACGCATTAAAGTCGTATGTAACAAAGATTAAGGGAACTAAAAAAGCAAACCTCGAAATTGATATGATCCAAGTGGGAAACTCCTCATCATGACTGTAATAAAGCATATGAAGTGGAAAACAAATTATACTATGAACAAAATAAAATCTAAATCGTATGCAAAATTTTTCAATGATGAAGATCAGAATGACTTTGAATTGGAGAGGTTTCGAGTAGTTAAGATTCAAGAAGAAGATGCAAAATATTTGTTGACTCACGGTAACGGAACAGCCTTCGGTATTCGTATCAAAGCTATGATAGATTATATGTAAGATTTTGAGAAGAAACTGCAATATAGTGATGATGGGTATGGTTGGATGTACAAGCCATACTGTTTCAAATCAAAAAACGAGGTAGATGTCATTGATGATGCCAGTAAGGTCTGTAAATAATGCCAATAAATACTAATAAGACTATGTATATCCTCAATTAAATGATTATAATATCCTAAACTCAACGGTTAAGCAAAGAATTGCAAACATCGTGTCAGTCGTTTCTCTTTTTCAGAAGGAAAAAGAGAAACAGCAATTTGTCAGTGTTCCTTACATCAAAGGCTGTTCGGAAAGAGTCCAAAGAGCGTTGATGCCGCATAACATCAGGTTGGGACATAAGACGACGCTGACCATCACATCAAAATTGTGTTAATTAAAAGATAAACAAAGTGTTCATTAATGTAGCAGAGAAGTATATAAACTATAGTGCCAGGACTGCAATGACACATACATTGGAGAAACCAGCAAATAAATTAATGATAGAGTAACAGAGCACGAGAGAAATGTCCGTAAGAAATATGAGCTGTCACTGGTATACCAACACCAACGGCAAACCAAACATCATTTTGATCTCAAAAATCCTTGACTGCTACATAAAGTTCAGAATGTTTAAGCACGAAAAACTGTTGGAGCGGCGTACAGTTTGAAGGATCGTAATTCAATCAACCGTTCCCTCATCCTTTCTGAATAAATAGCCCATTTAATTACTCAATTAATATCATGAGAACAGCCCTGCCGACAGAACAAGAAGATCACGTTGCCATGAAAACTTCAATGAACACATTGCTCACCCAAAAATTGCTCACCTTTCGAAAACTATTTTTCAATTCCTGTATTATTGATACGTCTCTTTTGTATGTCACTGCGCTTGTAATAAACATCTTTCCCCTGATGACAAACCTACGAACAAAAAAAAATCTGGATCGTATGCAAAATTTCTCAATGATGAAGAACAGAATGACTTTGAATTGGAGAAGTTTCGAATAGCTAAGATTCAATAAGAGGAAGCAATACATTTGTGGACTCATGGGAACGGAACAGCCTTCGGTATTCGCATCAAAGCTATGATAGATTATATGGAAGATTTTGAGAAGAAACTGAAATATAGTGATGATGGGTATGACTGGATGTACGAACATGCTGTTTAAAAAAAACAGTTATATGTCATTGATGATGCAAGTAAGGTCTGTAAATAATGACAATAAATACTAATAAAACTATGTATATCCTCAATTAAATGATTATAATATCCTAAACTCAAAGGTTAAGCAAAGAATTGCAAACATCGTGTCAGTCGGAGGTAACATCGAATTGTCGAAATCAGTAGAAGAATATGTTTTAAGGCGCGAAATGATGCCATAAACCGATCTCGAGGTAAATTATCAAGATGTTTTACAGATTGGTAGGATATAAATAAGTGTCCGATCAGATCTTGAAACGATGTCATCGTCAAGAATATGAAAATTATAGGAAATAATCGGAAAATCAGAGATACAAGTCGTCAAAGGTTGTAGAGCCAAGTGGAGATATTGAAGTATAAAAAGAAAAACATAGTGTGAGACCATGTGCTCGATTGTATGAAACTGGTTACAAGTGACAATTACTTGTAGTATTCAATCCATCCAAGTTTGAAAATGGGGCATCTATGCTAACTTATATAAGTAGAGAGTGACAACGAAATAAATAAAATATATGTTAAAGTGATATTTAGAGTCATCTGGAGGGGTTTATATGGATATATCAATGACTGAATACCGTACATAAGGTTAGGTTAGGTTATGATTGGTGTGAATGACATGTTAAAGTGAAGTAGAATTGTGTCAAATCAAAAATGATATGAAATACCTGTAATACTCACACCATCTAAGTTTGAAATTAGTCCACTCTGCTAACAAATATGGGTTGACAGTGACAACGAAACAAATACCATATATGTAATAGTGATGTTTAGAGTCGGTTGGAGGGCTTCATATGCATATAACAATGATTGAATACCATACATAAAGTGAGGTTAGGTTAGGTTTTGATGTTTGCGAATAACATGTAAAAAACGAAAATCATATGAGAAGAGGTATAACAATCAAATCAAGCGTTGTAATTTGCATATAGAAATGGATGAAAATTGCTAGATCAAAATTGGAAGTGTATATCGAAACTGCAAATGATAGATCAAAATGTAGAGCCAACTGTAGAGGATGATTATGAATATACCACGAATCGATGAATAAGTATCATCTGTATGCACGAAAAGTCGATCGATAATACATAATTCTTGGATAGAAAAGGTTAGGTTAGGTTAAGATGATTAGTTCTTTTCACCTAGCATGACGTGAGGATGGTCCGCATTAAATATTTTGTAACAAAAACAGGGACTTGTTCTAATGAAAAAAACATAGATCAGAGGTAAAATGCTACAGATGTTAACCGACCATGTATATGCATACAAATGTGAGTACGAGTCTACATTGTGCCGGTATCGACCATTGTATACGCCGTCATTATACCGTGACCGGCCCTGCATATGGGTACAAAGCGTTTATGTGTGTACCTGGTGTGTGCGATGTACATCGCACAGAATAATGACTGAATATCATACATCACCATCAAACTTGAATGAAAATATATAATTATTGGTCAAGTTGGTTAGGATGACTAGATCTTTGAACCTAATATCACATGAAACTGTTCCACATTAAAAAAGTGTAACAAATTCAAGTGCATTAGTTCTCTTGGATCTAAACTGCTGAGTCTCATCCAAACATGTAACAGAGATATCGAAAAAAATTCGGAATTTAAACATCTGCAAAAGGATATTTGCTGGATCAAATTGGAGAAATGCATTCAAACTGCTTTTGATAGGGTAAATACACAGCCAAAGGGGAGAGTTTCATACATATCAATATCAAACATTAGCATCAAACTTTAATATAAATACGTGACTATTGGTTAGAATAGGTTAGGTTGCCTAGGTATTAATGTATATGGCAGTGTATGGTAACCATTTTTGCATTAATTGATATTTGATCTATGTTGTCGTACATTGATATATATTTCGCTGATTATGTACCTTAGGCATGATTTGTATCCTAGATCTTGTTGACTGCGGACCCTACATAACAGATTTGTTGTAAATATGTTAGAGTGGATTTGTTCAATATACGTTATAATAGACGAAAATGGTAGGAGCAACAAATCCAACATTACAACAAAAAATCTTATTCCAAGAGTAAAACCATGCATAAAAATAGCTAACTCTTTAACACCCGTGACAATCACTGACATATGCGGTAAGCTTACATAAAAGTTTTGAACTCGACAGTCTACTCTAGAGCGATCACCTAACATTACTTTAAATTGATCGATATTACTGG
>SDVV010023092.1:0-12821 GCA_016164225.1 Gammarus roeselii | reverse complement strand
CAGATGATCCAACCGTCTCTTCCACTGCTCTCTGACTCAACTGTCTCCACCAATGCCAGATGATCCAACCGTCTCTTCCACTGCTCTCTGACTCAACTGTCTCCACCAATGCCAGATGATCCAACCGTCTCTTCCACCGCTCTCTGACTCAACTGTCTCCATCAATGCCAGATGATCCAACCGTCTCTTCCACTGCTCTCTGACTCAACTGTCTCCACCAATGCCAGATGATCCAACCGTCTCTTCCACTGCTCTCTGACTCAACTGTCTCTACCAATGCCAGATGATCCAACCGTCTCTTCCACTGCTCTCTGACTCAACTGTCTCCACCAATGCCAGATGATCCAACCGTCTCTTCCACTGCTCTCTGACTCAACTGTCTCCACCAATGCCAGATGATCCAACCGTCTCCATCACCCCTGTTCTTTGATACAGACGTACTGCTCATACCCAACCGTATCCACCACTGGAAAAAATAGCAAAAAATCTAATGATGCTAATAAAAAAAATGCTAGATATCATAATTCGTACGATCTCGCACAAGCGCAATCACATTATTCTTAAATGGTAGAATGTTTTTTTTTAAACCGCATCTCGAGTATTCAGTCAGATTCTGGTCTCCACATCTTAGAAATGATGTTAATAAATCAGAGAAGGTCAACGTAGAGCAACCAAACATATCCCAAAGCTGTGCGATAAGTCGTACGAAGACAGACCTCGCAAACTCAACATTCCTTCGCTGAAGCAGCGTCGAGTGAGAGGGGACATGATCGAAGGGTGGCAAAAGTTGTCCAGTGCAAGAAAAACGACTTTACGAACGAGCCTGTTTACTCCAGATGCAAACGCAGGGACCAGGATTAAAGGGACCAGGTTGAAGATTACACTCCACGTAACTCGAAACTTCTTCTCGTATAGAGTTGTCGAAGAATAGAACAATTTTCCAATGAATGGATGTTGTAAACAGCGAAACAATCGCAACGTGTAAGTCACGTCTTGAAAAATGTGAACAGAATCGCAGCGAATTAGCGCCCGGTTGTGGAACGGTGTAGCACGTTTCAGAATCAGTGTTCGTCATCAGTGCCAGCATATTAGTTAAGAATGGTGCCTGGCACTGTTACCTGTTTGGTCAAAATAGTGTCCGGGATGGGCACTAGCAAGGATAAATAGTACCCGGCATTGATACCTGCTCGTTGCAAAATGGTGTCCACCGAGGACACCGGTCACATAAGTGTAATGAAGAATAAAATGGAGACGATCTCAAATCAACAGCGTGGGTCAGGTGCTGATTTCAGTTGTTTCGAGTATTATCACAAAATGTTATTTCCTATTTCAATCTTTTCCTTCTCTGATCCTTTACTCCAGATACCACACCGACCCATGATGCTCTCGATCTACTTCAGACCTAATCTCCCTACTATTAAAAGGCAACCTTTTATGGGCCACCAGGCCTATTGCTGCCTTCTAACACTTGTAAATACTTGTAAGCTGCCCTCTGACCCAACCGTTTCCACCACTGCTCTCTGACCCAACCGTCTCCACCACTACTTTCTGACCCAACCGTCTCCACTACTACTCTTTGACCAAACCGTCTCCACCACTGTTCTCTGACCCAACCGTCTCCACCACTGCTCTCTGACCCAACCGTGTCCACCACAGCTCTCAGACCAAACCGTCTCCACCATTACTTTCTGACCCAACCGTCTTCACTACTACTCTCTGACCAAACCGTCTCCACCACTACTCTGCCCCAACCGTCTCCACCACTACTCTGCCCCAACCGTCTCCACTACTACTCTCTGACCAAACCGTCTCCACCACTACTCTGCCCCAACCGTCTCCACTACTACTCTCTGACCAAACCGTCTCCACCACTACTCTGCCCCAACCGTCTCCACTACTACTCTCTGACCAAACCGTCTCCACCACTACTCTGCCCCAACCGTCTCCACTACTACTCTCTGACCAAACCGTCTCCACCACTACTCTGCCCCAACCGTCTCCACTACTACTCTCTGACCAAACCGTCTCCACCACTACTCTGCCCCAACCATCTCCACTACTACTCTCTGACCAAACCGTCCACACCACTACTCTGCCCCAACCGTCTCCACCACTACTCTGCCCCAACCGTCTCCACTACTACTCTCTGACCCAACCGTCTCCACCACTACTCTGCCCCAACCGTCTCCACCATTGTATTCTGACACCGATGCCACTCAAGGACGAAGTTCACTGTCGTTTATTTATCCCTTGGTTGCTGGTGCGGTCACAGAGCTGCATTCATTTGATTAAATGTTCCGTATCCATAGAGTGGTCTATCACTTCTATGGGCCACCACTAACACTTACTGTCGGGTATCATGGGTCCAACTGGTTGTGGTGAGAAAATGAGTTGCATTCCCTGACATATTACCGGATACAAGCAGTAAGTGATTTTGAACACAGGTTTATTTCATTCGTCACCCGAAACGGTCCCGTATATTGGCCCTCTAGAACATTGCCGTCAGGCCAATACATTCCTCCTTTGCCACCGAGAGCAAAGTTGTCGTCCCTGGACATCCCTTCTTTTCCCCTGGGATCTCGCCATCGAGCCAATGTATCCCTTCTTTCTTCCATGGTTTACGTTCGCGAGCCTAGATATCCCTCCGTTCGCCCTGGGTTTGCAACGTCTTATCCAAACTTTTTTTTTCTTGCATTGGGTAGACATTTTAGGCCCTAAGTATCCCTTATGTCGCCCATGGTCTCCACTCTCGAGCATCAACGTTCCTCTTTTTACCCTAGGCTTATGCAGTTGGGTCTAAACATCCATCATTTCTTCCTGGGTTCACGACGTCGTGTCTAGATGTTCCCTCTTTTGTCCAGGGGTTGCGCTGTTGGGCCATGACATCCTTTCTTTGCTCTGGGTTTACACAGTCGTGTTTTGACATCCTAGACTGCCAGTGCGTTTAGGTCTAGTGAGTTTATCTAGTAGTGTCTAGACATCCTTTCTTTCGTCCTGGGTTAACACCGTCTGGTCTAAACAGCAATACTTTGACATGGGTTCAAGCTGCTGGGCCTAGACATCATATCTCTTGGCCCCATGACATCCATCCTTTTTATCCACGTTGTCGGGCGTAGGAAACCATTCTTTCAACCCATGGGTACACACTGTTGGCCCTAGACATCCCTTCTTTCGCCTATGGTCTTGTGGGCTGTGAGTTGTAAACAGTTTCTGTCCGGCGCGGCGCCCAACAGAGGCTTCACTGTCGAGGCGGCTCTGAGTGCAGCGCATGTTTACCGCGGCTACCCTCCTTCACCCATTGATTTATGACAGGATGAACTATTCTAAAATCACTGAATCCCGTATCTCTACCTTTATACAGTCTAACGTGATCAAAAATAAGCTCCATTTTTGTATTTGAAACCGGCACACTGGTTAGAATTTAGGCAACATTTTCTCAAACCATTGATGGAAGCAACCTATACTAGGAAGCATCCAGGGAAAACCTTGGTCCTTTGATCGGACTTGTCAGATCTTGGGTGTCGAGGTAACTCCATGGTCTTTGTACAGGAGGTGGAGGAGGAGTCAAGACGAGGAGTGAGGAGGGGCATCCTTGGCACCTTACAAGAAGAAGCGTGTGCCGAGACTCCAACGTCAAGTGGTTCACGAGAGGCGATGAGCTGAGAACTCGAACAGAGGAATGTACGAGGCAGGTCTCAAAGGGTTACGTGGCTCTACTAAACGGGAAGGAATGACGAAACGTTTTGAAACCTTCGTTTTAGAATCTCTCAGAATGTTTTGGGTTCCAGGGTGGCTACTCGACGACGAAGATAAAATAGTCATATGTTCTGTTTGAAGAGCGTATTTTCTATTTCTTCGCAAGAACGTAGGTTTGAGCAATTATTTTTACAAGGTATACCAGTAATAAAAAAAATCATTTAGACATGAGTCTTGATTACGTTGGAAACAGCTATTTAGGATTATAGGCTTAGGTGCTGGTAAGATATTCAAACGCATCCAATAACTACCGACCGAAGAAAAAATAGGCCTCAATCCGCAGATCTAACACTGGCGAGATAAACAAAAAGACGAAAAGAATTGTCAGGTTATATGCTCAATTTCACTGATGGGTGGGTCACCTGAGGACGTCTATACGAAAAGGTTAATTATTCTTTTTTGAAAGGCCACATACACTTAATGAGTTCGAAACGAAGAATTCGAATGACATACAAAAATCGAGCAGCGTAAGCAAAGTTGTTGGTTCCTTGGATTTCGATGATGACAGTTCAAATGTTTACGATCAAATTTCAGAATTAGTTCAAAATGCATTTTCCAATTTGTCTCCAATCTCTTGCCGGGGGAACAAAAATTATTCGAGGGAAAATCGGAAACAGAAAATCATTATAGTTTAGTTAGAGCTTACAAAGTTATACCACTGTTGTGTGCACATTTTGTGCATTTTACTTTAGGCTTGTACACACAAGGCTTGTGGCCCTGCAATGCCCTACTTCCAAAAAGTACCCACAAACTGAAACGTAAACAAATATTCAAAGAAGCAACACGTCATGCGTTGTATGAGTTCTTTGATTCACGAGGGTGTTTGAAGTAGACCTATAAAGCAGTCTAATGGTCGACGCAGCAAGGGACGATGAGCTGTGCACTGTACAGTTAGCAAACATACAAAAATTCGTAGGGTAATTATGCAGGACCAGCTTGGGATAGTTATGAAGGACTATCCTAGGGTAGTCAGACAGGACTATCCTAGGGTAGTCAGTCAGGACTATCCTAGGGTAGTCAGGTAATTCGGAAAGTTGTGTGACTATTTACCAGCGCGATAACAGAGCCAGCCAGGTCACTTCTAATTCAGCAGACTGGACTCAGACTGGCCTCAGACTGGCCTCAGGCTGGCCTCCTACTGGCCTCAGATTGGCCTCAGACTGGCCTCAGACTGGCCTCAGACTGGCCTAAGACTGGCCTGAGACTGGCCTCAGACTGGCCTCAGACTGGCCTCAGACTGGCTTCAGACTGGCCTCTGACTGGCCTATAAACCAGAACTGACTAATGTAGATAACCTAGCTATATTTTACTCTCCCTTTGTCTCATTTTTCCGTGGCAAATTTCGACAAAACTCACATGAAATGTTCCGAGTTACTCGATTTGTTAGAGCTCTGAGTTTGTTTAGGCCTCCGTGGTAGTTACTCTATTTGTTAGAGCTCTGAGTTTGTTTAGGCCTCCGTGGTAGTTACTCTATTTGTTAGAGCTCTGAGTTTGTTTAGGTCTCCGTGGTAGTTACTCTATTTGTTAGAGCCCTGAGTTTGTTTAGGTCTCCGTGGTAGTTACTCGATTTTTTAGAGCCCGGAGTTTGTTTATTAGGTCTCCGTGGTAGTTACTCTATTTGTTAGAGCCCTGAGTTTGTTTAGGTCTCGTGGTAGTTACTCTATTTGTTAGAGCCCTGAGTTTGCTTAGGTTGCCGTGGTAGTTACTCTATTTGTTAGAGCCCTGAGTTTGTTTAGGTCTCCGTGGTAGTTACTCTATTTGTTAGAGCCCTGAGTTTGTTTAGGTCTCCGTGGTAGTTACTCTATTTGTTAGAGCCCTGAGTTTGATTAGGTCTCCTTGGTAATTACTCTATTTGCTAGAGCTCAGAGTTTGTTCAGGTTTCCGTGGTAGTTACTATATTTGTTAGAGCTCTGAGTTTGTTTAGGTATCCGTGGTAGTTACTATATTTGTTAGAGCTCAGAGTTTGTTAAGGTCTCCGTGGTAGTTACTCTATTTGTTAGAGCTCTGAGTTGGATTAGGTCTCCGTGGTAGTTACTCTATTTGTTAGAGCTCAAGTTTGTTTAGGTGTCCGTGGTAGTTACTCTATTTGTTAGAGCTCTGAGTTTGTTTAGGACTCCGTGGTAGTTACTTTATTTGTTAGAACTCTGAGTTTGTTTAGGTCTCCGTGGTAGTTACTCTATTTGTTAGAGCTCTGAGTTTGTTTAGGTCTCCATGGTTGGTACTCTATATGTTAGAGCTCTGAGTTTGTTCAGGTCTCCGTTGTAGTTACTCTATTCGTTAGAGCCCAGAGTTTGCTTAGGTCTTCTTGTTAGTTACTCTATTTGTTAGAGCTCTGAGTTTGTTTAGGTCTCCGTGGTAGTTACTCTATTTGTTAGAGCTTTGAGTTTGTTTAGGTCTCCGTGGTAGTTACTCTGTTTGATAGAGCTCAGAGTTTGTTTTGGTCGCCGTGGTAGTTACACTATTTGTTAGAGCCCTGAGTTTGTTTAGGTCTCCGTGGTAGTTACTCTATTTGTTAGAGCCCTGAGTTTGTTTAGGTCTCCGTGGTAGTTACTCTATTTGTTAGAGCTCTGAGTTTGTTTAGGTCTACGTGGTAGTTACTCTATTTGTTAGAGCTCAGAGTTTGTTAAGGTCTCCGTGGTAGTTACTCTATTTGTTAGAGCCCTGAGTTTGTTTAGGTCTCCATGGTAGTTCAATGATAATGGACTGTATATATGGATGGAGGGGTCAGGAAGATGATTACGAGAGTATTGGTTGGACCGAGGTTTGCAGAAGCTGAGCATAGCTTGGGGCCTACCCAGTGTACTCTTGATCAGTGCACCGCTCATTGATCCTTGCTGCTTCAACTCTTCGCCCTGCGGAAACAATTGGTTCTTATGGAGTCTGACAGGAGAGTTTGATCCACGTGAAGAGTGAGCAGATCTCAAGAACGGATGAGTTATCTTAGCACTTTTTCCCATCAGTTTCTCCGAACACCATCATTGATGGGTGATGGAAGGCAGCTCTTCTCACACCGGACATACTTCAAACACTCGACATTTGATAAGAAGTTGTGAGAAGAGAAACCATCAATTTGAGAAATAATTCAATAAAAATACAGTGTGTTTTTCGTGTATTACATATTTAATCTTTCATATACACAGTGGGACACATTTCGGGCGATTGGGGAACAATTTTAATAACGAGGACATCAGTTATTGCTTATCAGAGAATTAGAGATCAGAATAAATACCAAAGACGACAGGGTATTGCACAACATGGGATTGGTTGAAGCAGTTTACCAACAGGGTATTACAGCAGGGTATTGCACAATTGAGGATTAGAGAATGGTTTGCAAACCAGAAAGAACAGGGAATTGCACATATATAGTGAAATAAAACTAACAGAAACGGTAGAATTTATTTTGAACACGAACTCAAGTGTTTGAGACCTCAATAGCTGAGGGTGTACACCAAAACCTAACATGTTGCAAGCACACGAGACAATCCTTGGCATACAGCAGCAGTTATACTAGATTACTTTTACAACATTGAAACAAAATATAACATTCAGATAAGAGTCAGCAGACTGCGTGTTAGAACATGTACTACCGCGTCATCAGACTGCGTGGTAGAACATCTACTGCCACTTCACCAGACTGCCTGCTGGTAGATGACATGTTTTCTAATCGAGTAAATATGACGTGATCGACGGAACAGAACCCCTGACTCATAAGCCCAACCGACGTCATGTGAAGATTAAAATCAATGCTAGTGAGTTGAATTATTTATTGAGCTGCCTTGTCACGGGCAAGTCAGTTCACTGGGCACATCAACGCAGCGAATGTCACGGGCAAGGCAATTCACTGGACACATCAACGCAGCGAATGTCACGGGCAAGGCAGTTCACTGGACACATCAATGCAGCGAATGTCACGGGCAAAGCAGTTCACTGGGCACATCAACGCAGCAAATTTCATATGCAAGGCAGTTCACTGGACACATCAATGCAGCGAATGTCACGGGCAAGGCCATTCACAGCAAACATCAAGACAATGAACGGTAATTTTATGGATCCCATCTAATAATTAGGGATGGATTTAGGTTAGCCAGCCTGTTGACCGTACTTAACCGACCTATAATTATTAGCTGAGAATATCAAATGAACACTCAATATTCGGGTCCGGTTTATTATGTTTTATCAATACGCCTTTTTCGTCCTTGGAGCATGTATTTTCTCGCCCATTTTTTAAATTATCATATTCAAGATAATGCTGACCTTTGAGATGTTGCCAAAACCCGATCGTGGATCTTGATTTGCTTATTTTTATCTCCGCACTGCAAATAACACATACATCCGTATTATCCTTTGTGGTAAAATTTTTCCATATCAAACTTGGCGACATCCTTCGACAACAAAAGCAGACCGTTAACTAATTGAGGATAAATCTGATTCCAATTTCATGTATACTTTAACATGGCATATGTTGGCATATGCCGATAAAATGTAGGGCGAATGCAGGGCTGATGCAGGCATATGCCGGCATATGCCTGCATAATGTTGGCGTATACACGGTTGATGTCGGCATATGCCGGGCTAATATAGGCGTATACATGGTTGAAGCCGTCACAATGTAGACTCACACACACATTTTGTAAGCATGTACAGGAGCGGTTAACATCTGAGGCATTTTACCTCCTCAGAACAAAGTCCTTTTATTTTTGTTACAAGATATTCAATGTGGGTCAGCTTTACGTCATGTTAGGTTAAAAAATCTAGTCATCTTAACCTAACCCACTTAACCAAGAATTGTGTGTCATCGTTCAAAATTTACTGCTCACGTATGATACTTATTCATCGATTTATGATATAGTCATATCAAATCCCTCGACATATCTCTATTTTAAGTAATCTTTTTTTAATATCACACACAATGTTGACACATACACACATTTGTATGCATATACAGGGCGGTTAACATCTGTAGCATTCTCTTCATTAGAACAACATCCCATGTTTTTGTTACAAGAAATTTAATGTGGATCAGCTTCACGGCATGTTAGGTCAAAAAGACCTAATCATTCCAACCTAACCTAACCTATTCTATTCAAGAATTATGCACTTTCGATCGTCTTTTTCATGCTTATATATGATTGTTCTCGGTGATATAGGATTAATGCATAACAAATATCTACACTTGACTCTACATTTTGATCTATCCTTTGCAGTTTTGGTACAAACTTCCCATTTTGATCTAGCAAATTTCATATTTTATTTCCATAAGAAATTACATCGTCGTTTGAATGTTATAGCTATTTTCATATGATTCATGTTTTGACACAATTTTACATCACTTTTAAATGTTGTTCACACCCATCAAAATCCTAACCTAACCTAACTTATGTATAATTTTCAGTCATGATATATACATATGAACCCTCCACACGGTTCTTTATAAAACTAACACCTAATTCTTTCTACTTCGTGGTCATTCTCGACCCATATTAGTTAGCAGAGAGGGCAGATTTTAAATCTTAGATGATTTGAATGTTACAAGTAATTCATGTTTGTATCCAGTTTCACACAAACGAACACTACGTCTCATACTAGGTCTACCACATTCACTTTAATGTCTCCTGACACTACATCCGTTGACGACTTGCACGGCTGATTTGCATTTCCTTTCCTATAATTTCATATTCTTGATGATGATTTCGTTTCAAATCTCGCCACACATTACTCGTGGATTTATGTTTATTCAATTTCATTTCTTTTTTTGCACAGATTACTGACCCCCGTTACCCCATTACTTTCAAACAAACGACGTCTAAATCTATACCCCATTCTTCCACAACAGAATCACAAACTTGACTGAGCAATATCTGCTCGGACTCTGATTTATATCCTACCAATCTGTAACACATCTAGATCATTCACCCCGAGATAGGTTTATGGGTATCGTTTCACGCCTGAAACCAATTCTTCTACCGAGTTCGACAATTCGATGTTATCTCCGACTGACACGATGTTTGCAATTCATTTTTTAACCTCTGAGTTTGAGGATATTATAAACATTTGATTAGGGATTGACATGGTTTATTACTATTATATCTGTATTAATTACAGATCTTGCTGGATCCATCAATACTTTCTACTTCATTATTTTGGTTTGTAACAGCACGGTTCGTACATCCAACCATTTCCATCAACACTATGTTCCAATTCCTCTCAAAATCCTTCATATACTTCATCATTTATTTGATACCAATACCTAATGCTGTTCCAGCCCCGTGAGTCCATAAATGTATTTCTTTTTCTCTGTGAACTCTAATTATTCGAATCTTCTCCAATTAAATGTAATTCCGATCTTTATCCGAAAGAAATTGTTGCATACGCTCCAGATTTTCTTTTGTTCTTAGGTAAATTTATTTTCCACCACCTCGGCTTTATTACACTTGTGGAAGTTTTTTGCATAGATCATATCAATCTCAAGATTTACCATCTTATTTTCTTTGAATTCTGTTACATACGACTGAAATGTATCGAAATCAGATACCCAAATCCTGCTTTCTTTATTCTTCATACATATATGAATAATAGTTCCCACTCTTATAATTCTTGTTCTACGCATTTGTAGAAAATTGATATCTCCATCAGTATAGTCAATATATCTTCGAACCAATCCAAATCATATTCGGAGATTTTTCCATCCAACACTCGTAAACAAATTTTTGAAACGTGAACATTCATTTTATTTATTCCAAGATGAAACGTCCGTCTCCGTCTTTGCTTGTTCTCCACGTAACACTGACTCCAATCTCGGCATGCATGCAGCTATAGCTATTATAATGTGATTACATGTTTTTTTGCAAAACATTACGCCTATAATCGCTCACCTTGGTCATCAACTGTGTATGTATGTATGTATGCACGTGTATAGGGCTGTGTACGTATGTGCATGTGTATGTTCAAGCGTATGTACCTGTACATGAGTTAAAAAAATTACATAAATTAAAATTCAATAGAAATTTACAATTCATAATTTCCATAAAATTTCGAAATTTTCGACGCCTGGACAAAGCCAAGTCTGTCTTTCGAAGTGATAACTTGGCTACTAAAGAAAGGTCCGGGCGTCGAAAAATTTGAAATTTCATTGACATTTTGAATTCCAGAAGTATATTTATTGAAAATGTTGTAATTTTTTTTTAACTCATGTACACGTACATACGTTTGAACAAGAACATGCACACACGTTCACAGCCCTATACACGTACATACATACATATACAGTTGATGACCAAGGCAAGCGATGATAGGCCTATTGTTTTGTAAAAAAGCATGTTATTGCATTATAATAGCTAGCTGCATGCCGAGATTGGAGTCAGTGTTACGTGGAGAACAAGCGGAGACGGAGACGGACGTTTCGTCTTGGAATAAATAAATGAATGTTCACGTCTCAAAAATGTTTTTACGAGTGTTGGATGAAAAATCTCCGAAGATGATTTGGCTTGGTTTGAAGATATATTGACTCCTGATGGAGATATCAATTTTCTACAAATGCGTAGTACAAGAATCATAAATGTGGGAACTATTATTCATATATGGATGAAGAATAAAGGAAGCAGGATTTGGGTATCTGATTTCAATACGTTCAAGTCATATTTAACAGAGTTCAAAGAAAATAGGAAGGTAAATCTTGAAATTGATATGATCCATGCAGAAAACCTTCACAAGTGTAATAAAGCCGAGGTGTTGGAAAATAAATTTTACCTTAGAACAAAATAAAATCTGGAGCGTATGCAACAATTTTTTTCGGATAAAGATCGGAATTACATTGAATTGGAGAATATTCGAAAAAGAAATACATGTATGGACTCAGGGGGCTGGAAGAGCATTCGGCATTCATATCAAAGAAATGATGGAGTAAACGAAGGATTTTGAGAGAAAACTGAAGCATAGGGATGATTGGTATGGTTGGATGTACGAACCATGCTCTAACAAATCAAAACAACGAGGTAGAAAGTATTGATGTATCCAGCAAGATCTGTAATTGATACTAATAAATCAGTCATAAACCATGTAAATCCTTAATCAAATGTTTATAATATCCTAAAACTCAGAAGTTGAGCAATGAATTGCAAACATCGTGTCAGTCGGAGGTAACATCGAATCGTCGAACTCGGTAGAAGAAAATGTTTCCAGCGTGGAACGAAACCCATGAACCTATTTCGGGGTGAATGATCTAGATGTGTTACAGATTTGTAGGATATAAATCAGAGTTCGATCAGATCTTGCTCAGTCAAGTTTGTGATTCTGTTGTGGAAGGATGGGGTATAGCTTGAGACGTCGTTTGTTTGAAAGTAATGGGGTAGCGGGGGTCTGTAATCTGTGCCAAAAATAAATGAAATAAAATAAACATAAATCCACGAGTTATGTGTTGCGAGATCTGAAACGAAGTCATCATCATGAATATGAAAATTATAAAAAAGAATATTCAAACCAGTCGTGCAAGTCGTCAAAGAATGTAGTGTCAGGAGATATTGAAGTAAATATGGTAGACTAGCATGAGACGAAGTGTTCGTTTGTGTGAAACTGGATACAAATATGAAATACTTGTAACATTCAAACCATCTAAGATTGAAAAGCTGCCGTCTTTGCTAACTAATATGGGTCGAGAGTCACCACGAAGTAGAAAGAATTATGTGTAAGTTTTATAAAGAACCGTGTGGAGGGTTCATATGTAAATATCATGACTGAAAATCTTGCATAAGTTAGGTTAGGTTAGAATTTTGATGGGTGTGAATAACATGTACAAGTGATGTAGAACTGTGTTTTGTAAAGAACCGTGTGGAGGGTTCATATGTATATATCAATGACTGAAAACCATACATAAAATAGGGAAGGTCAGCTTTTTAAGAGTGTGAATAACATGTAAAAGTGATGTAGAATTGTGTCAAAACAAGAATCATACATTCAAACAACGATGTAATCACATATGAAAAATAGATGAAATTTGCTAGATCAAAATTGGAAGTGTGGATCAAAACTGTAAACGATAGATCAAAATGTAGAGTCAGGTGGAGATATTT
>SDVV010023091.1:0-12821 GCA_016164225.1 Gammarus roeselii | reverse complement strand
ATATTACGTGTTTGTGGCGGACAGTCAACACGAGGTGGTATATGCGAGTGACAGGGGTTCAGTCAGAGGTTTTCGATATAATTAAGTTTATTAAATATAGTTTTAACGTTTACTTTACAGTAGTTTTTTCTGTCCCTCCTCACACACATACTTAGTTTTGTGGTGTTCCCTATTTTATCGTTGCGTTGGCGGGTAGCTGGAATTGTGAAAGTTACATAACTCAATTGTGTTGTCAGCCACTCGAGAGTGAGTAAAAAGGTGGGTGTAAATTACTGGCTTACGCGGTATACCCCATCTGGCTGACCCGAACTCAATAAATAGTGTGTCGTCCCTCTTATTAATGTGGTAACGTGGAGTAAAGTAGTAAAGTAGTAAGAAGGGGGACACACACTAGGCCGTCGGTCAATAATAATAAAATCGTGGTTGGCAGTGATTGCCTTTAATAATTATTAATTGGCTGGGGGTCATACAGTTATACAGAGTACACTGGTTGGGGCGATGGGGCGATAGTTGCATGGGTGGCTGTGACATTTGCCGGGCTTAGGTATCGGAATAATTACGGATTCTCTCCATTGATCAGGGATAAAAGAGTTTGAATACATTACGTTGAACACTTTTCATAGATGTTCGCGAGCGCCATCAAGAAGGTGTGCGATCATGTTAATGTGCACCCGATCTGGTTCGGGTAAAGTTTCACGAGTGTGATCTATAGCGCACTGTAGTTCATGGAGGCTTATCTACGAGGCTTATCTTCGTCTACCAGGCTCATCTTCGTTTGTAGACGTGAAGTCAAGGTATTCCCTCGCACGGCCGTTGGAAAGCGGCCGTGTAGTTAGTCGATTGCGATATCTGTCTGAAAGAATGTGCAAGTTTATTTACTATCTCTGCGTAGGAGGAGTAAATGACGTCTCCGTCTGCGAGAATGTGGGTAGGCTGTTCAGGTCGTCCCACACTTGGGAGAGGGGGGTGTTTCGGTTAATAGTGTTACCGAACTTGGTCCAGTTTTCTCGTCTCTTCTCCACTTGGAGTTTGCAGCATAGGGCAATTTCCTTTTTCCACGCTATTATATTCCTGAGGGACCGTGCGCGGCGGTAGGCTCTGTACAGTCTTCTACGCCTCTCCCCTGCTTCTTCCACGCCTCTCCCATGCCCCCTTTTACCTCTCGGCACCACCACGATTTTGGAAAAAAGGTGAAGGTGCATATTGGGGGATGCTTGCCGCAGCTGCGGCTTGAAACTTCTCGTTTAGTTGGGTGACAAGGTCATGTTGCAAAATGTCTCCGGGGATGTCATTTATATCGTTCCATGCTATGTGTGTCGAATATTCCTCCCAACTGGCTTTTCGGTAGTTGAATCGAAGATCTTGTATGACAGGGTTTCTTGGTTCATTGGTGAGGAGCGATATGATGACAGGGTTGTGATCGTTGTCGTGTAATGAAGGCAGAACTCCCCAAACAGGTAGGGGTGCCAGTGTGGGCGAGCATATGTATAGGTTGATGGCAGTTTCCCTTTCGGTGGGTGATTCGGGTAGATTGTCAGTCATTGAGAAGAACCAAGTTGTGAGTGAGTATGGTGTTGGCTATTATCAATCCCCTGCGGTCTGTTCTCACACATCCCCATAATTCGTGGTAGCTGTTGAAGTCTCCAAGGAGGAGTTTTGGCGGAGGCAGTTGATTCAACATTTCGGTCATTATTGCTTCCGAGAGGTTATGGCTAATGGCTTCGTGACGGGTAGATAGATCCCACTGTTACTGGTCGTGACATGTATATCTTCACAGCGACAGCTTGGAGTTCCGTCCGCAGAGTAAGAGGGTGGTGAACAACGCTTTGGTGAATCATAAGTGTCACTCCGCCATGAGCAGTCACATTGTTGTAGCCTTCGCGGCGGTGTATGACATATTGGGGGGATTCTGAAGATGGCAGTCTCTAGGAGTTTGATCTCTTAGATTACTCTCACCAAAGGTTTAGGAGTGGTGATCAAGGACAATATTTCGTCTTTCTTGTTTCCAAGTCCCTGGCAGTTCCACTGAAATGTTGTGCTGTTACCTTCATAGCTGGTTCACACTCGGATCTTGATGATCATGAGTGGTCGCCTGGTTTGCGAGAGCCTCCGTGGTGTTCGTGCTTCTGAGTTTGCCCAGGAGTCCTTGATCGAGAGTGCTCGCGGGAGCAGCTGCTTTCGGTAGAGAGTGTTCTGCTGGGGTTGCTGCGATCGCGGCTGTGAGTGCTTTTGCAAGAAGACGAGAGTTTATGCTCTTTGTGTTGGCTTCTTGAGCGAGAGCGTTCTTTTTTTTGTGATAGTCTCTTTAAACTGCGTGGCTGGTTGTGTAGATGAGTTTTCCGATACAGGTTTTAAGCGCGTCGCCATCTTGGCGATGGTAGTTCTTGCTTGTGGAGTGTTCGAGAGTCGGGCTCGTTAATAGAGGGTCGCCTCCCACGCTAAGGCCTTCGCAGAATGGAGGCGCGGTATAGACAAGTGGGAGTAGTTCTAAGCTCTTATTTTGGCGAGCTGTTATTTGTAAGTCGATACTGATCTTTTTGCTCTGTGGTGGGTTGGCATCGGAGACTTCTTCATCTCTTCGACTTTTCGTTGTTGTAGTGGTGGGGCTGGCTGCGTGGTGGACTGCGGGGAAGCGGCCATCGCGCTGTCCTCCTGGGCATCGCAGGAATTATTACAGGGAGCATTCATCTCGAGTGCGGAGGCGGTCGATGGGCTGAGTGGGGTAGCACTACTGCCACGGAGAAGTGTTGGAGTCTTGTTAAGAGATCGTTTTGACAATGTAGGAAATCGTCGGACGAGTTTGGTTGAATTGACGATTTGACCACTTTGGCATAACCAAAGTGAATTGGGTTATCGTCTTTCCAGATTTGGATCAATTGCTGCCTTGTAACTCAGCTCTCGTTTTGTGTGATTGTTATTTCTTTCTGGTCCATGTATACTTGGCAGTCGCGGTCACCTGCCTCAAGGAGGCATGAGCAGTGGTAGCATTTAGGTTGGCGGGTTGTGCTGTCTTTTCTGTCGTGCTCGTCGGCACACCTCATACAGCATTGAGGTGTCTGCGGCTGGCAGTATTTGATGACGTAGCCGTATTCAAGGCATTTTTTTTTCACATCTGAGGCCATGTTGCAACTGGTTAGGTTTTGGTTCTTCCTTGTTCAACCACGATTACTATGAATTCCGGCTCGTCGCGTCCTGGGAAGGTAATTTGGAATGAGTTAGAACTTGTGTTTCGTGATTTGATTCAGTCGGGTAGGGTGGATGGACTATTATTCATTTTATAGATCATTAACACTTTATATTAGTAGTTTAGTATTTCTTATTTCGTGGGCTCTATTATTTTTCCCTGCCCTTTTTTCATAGTGAAATTTTATTTATGTATTAGTATATACATTGAGGTTGGTTGAGATAAGGTGACCCAAGGAAGGGGGGTACTCGTGGGACCCGCGGGACTCTGGGGACTCTGGGGACTCGGAGTTTCGGGAACCCGGGGGACATGGAAGACCAGGAGAATTTGGGGGGACCCACTTGGACAATATTGGGCATTTTGGGACACCCTTGAGACCCTTCAGGACCCTCTTGAGAAACTGTTGGACCCACTTGAGGCCCCTCTGAATCCTGGAATCCTTGCTCCCTCCTCCCAAATCTACGTTATACCTACTCTGTACCTACGTTAAACCTACTCTGAATCTACGTTGAACCTACTCTGAATCTACGTTAAAGCTACTCTGAATCTACGTTAAACCTACTCTACATTTCCGTAAAACCTTCTATGAATCTTTGTTAAACTTACTCTGAATCTAAGTGAAACCTACTCTGAATCTACGTTAAACATATTCGGTATCTACTACTACCTCTTCGGTATCAACGTTGAACCTACTCTGAAGCTACGTTGAACCTACTCTGAAGCTACGTTGAACCTACTCTGAATCTACGTTGAACCTACTCTGAATCTACGTTGAATATACTCATAATCTACGCTGCACCTACTTTGCCACTCTTCAATTGCCCTACGGGGCAGTCTGCATTAACTTCGCGTCGGGACTCCGGTGGAAAACAAAATCAAACTACTACTTGATCCAGCCAGTCCTTCTGAGAACGCACTCAGGTCTGTTGTGGGTCTGTAGCGAGAAGTGTTTATTTTGGTATCGTTGAAGGACGGGTGTGTTTCAACTGTGACTTTGAGGTTCTTTATTTTGGTAATATTTCGCATAGCGTTACTTTGCTCACGTTCGACGACGTGGGTCAAATACTTATTTCCCTGACGTTGGACGTCTTTCGACTTTCCTCTCAGTTGCTGGGAGAGCGATTCCATCATTTTAGATGGATTTGTTGACGAGGCAACTCTGCTTGGGCTGCTATCTCTGAGCGTTATGAGGAAGCGAGTGGGGAATTGTGCCGGTCTTTTCTCTTTGGTAGGAGAGTCATCTTGGGAGGAGTACATCGAGGCCACAGCCTCTCGTCGCCCGACACCGTGGACTATCTGGAATTGGAGGATTCCTCTCACTATCTCATCCCGGGGGCAATCTCTGTTTCCGGTGGGGTGGCTGTTTATTTCGCAGTAGAAGCAGTGAGGTTCTTTAGATTGGCACGACTGGGGATCTGCCCGTTTGGCATGATCGTCTCGTTAGCAGTATGAACACCTTTGCTTACCGTTATAGTTTCCGCTTGTGTGTCCGCATTTCTGACATTTATAACATCGCATCGGACGTCTCTCAAATGGTGTGACCTTGGTTCTGGTGGCGCAGAAGAGAATGTCTAGGTATTTGGGTGGGGTAGGGCAGTTGAATTTCAGTATCAAGGCTGTGGTGGCGTCTCCCCTTGGTTTGATTTTTCTTCGATTTTTTGCTTCGACCACGCAGTCCTCTTATTGAACGAGTCCAGTGGTGTACTGCTCTACTTCCTCCTTCGGTATACCTTCAAAGTAAATCAAACCTGAACTTGCAGAAAAGTCTGGTATGGCACTGTTTTGCATGGTTTTTCAAATAGTCTAGTTTTGGAGAGAATTGTCACTTTGAAGTTTCGTATCTACTCTGATGGCGAAGCTTTCGTTGCCGCTGGGGGTGATGCTAAGGACCCACGGCCGGTGAAAGAGCCCAGCTCTTTACGAAGAGTGTATGGATAGATATCTGGTCTATCTTTGGCATCAAACGTTGTCTTCAGGTGTTCGGGAAAGTTTGGGCCGTTGTTGAACAAATTGTGCTCAGGAAAATGCGAGTACTGCTTCTTCCTTGCAGCCCTTGGTGCTCGGTTAGAGCTTTTGTGGGGGAGAGGGGGAGGAGGGAGGGGAGAGAGCCGTCGAGGTTGTCATTGGATGTGGAGGTAGAGGTACGCGTTTTTTACAAATTATTTGGTTCGGTTTTTGACGATTTCGTGGATATGGAGAAATTTGGCTTCTACATACTCTCGAGTTTCGTTAGACGGTTGTCGATATTGCTAAGTCTTCTGCTTCCTGCTCAGAGAGGCCGGGCGCTTGGCTTAATAGATCCCTGATTTCCAGAATATTCGTGGTCAGCTCATCAATGCGGTCGTTTGTCCAGTGGTCCTCGACTGAGGTTTACAAGTGTTTACAAGTGCAGAAAGACAACAACAGGTCAATTGGCTGAAACTAGGTTGCCTTTTGATGGCAAGATGATTAGTTTTGAAGTAGAACATCTAAGAAAGCTACATGTGCCATCTCTGTTTTTATAACATCAAGAAAGGGAACGGCTTATCGTTCTTATCGAGCAGAGACCTAAACGTTTCGATTGTATTCCTGTTTACAACCACCGTTGGAAGTTTGTTCCATTCTTCGACAACTCTATACGATAAAAAAAAAATGCGCGTGATGTCGAGTGAGAAACAGTTCCCAGCGATTTTGTATCAATTGTTCCTAGTCAATACGTCGTATCTAGATTGAAAAGGCTCGGTCGGTTGACGTTTTCCTTACCCTTTATAATCTTGCATACTTCAATCATGTCGCCTCTGACTCGAAGTTTCTTTAGCAAATAAAGAATGAGTTTGAGTTTGTCCCTTTTTTTTCATGAATTGGGGCACTATTGGCCTCATTCCATTTAGAGGGGCAGGTGCCATTTGTGAGATTGGGTGGAAATGTTTGATAAATGTTCGGCGATTTAGTTTCTTTTTTAAAATTCTGAGATGAACTTGGTCTGGACCGGAAGATTTTGTGACTTTCAATTTATCAATATATTTAATAACTTCGGCGGGTGAAAAGTTTACTGTGCTGAGGGCTTCAATTCGTCTTTCCGCTTTGATACCTATCCTCAGGATTAGGAATATCTTGATTCTCTAACGAAAATACAGACCAAAAGTATTCATTAAGTAGGGCACTCATTTTGGTGTCGTCCGTTTCCAGCCCACCTACATCGTTCTTCAGAGGACCAATTACAGATCTTGAATTTTTCTTACTCGAAATATAACTAAAAAATTGTTTCGGGTTAGTTTTGGCATTGACGGCAATTTCATTTTCATAATCCTTCTTCTTACGTTTCTGAACCTTCTTTAGATCTCTTCTGCTGATGTACTCATTTTTTGTTATGTCGTCATGTGGATGTTTCTGTTTTATCGCGTTCTTTGCTTACTTACGTGACTGAAAACGCTGTAATTCTCCTTTCCAGTACTTTGGCTGATTGACTGCTGTTCGCCTGTTTTTTAGCGGGATATGCTCTTGGTCGATATTTTTTAGTGTACTGTAGAAATTGTTGAGCGACCGATTGACATCTTGTCAGAGGGTTATATCTGCTGACGCCATTGACTCTCTCAAGCCATAAAAGTTGGCTAATCTAAAGTTAGGGACTCTTTCGCTGTTTTTTGACGTTTTCAACTCGAGCACTATCAAAAAAATGATCCAGTTGTGGTCGCTAGTTCAGAGTGGTTCGCCCACTTCGACGTTTGTGACAGGAGAGTCGCTGCACTAAATAGGAGATCAAGAATATTGCTACCACTTGTAGGTGTCTTAATCATTACGGTCATGAACTTATCGTCTGCAAAATCAATCAGATGTTGGCCGGTGGCCGTGCATTCGACAGTTTCACAATCAATGTCGGGATATTGAAGTCTCCAAGCACAATACTGTGTTGTGTTGTGACGACATCGACGAGGGTGTTCTAAAGATTGATGTCATCTGCTACTTTGCTGTTTGGGGGTCGGTAGACGATGATGATTTGACATTTTATAAGTTTACCTACTACTTTGATTGATAATATGTCGTTTCTGCTATTTGGAATTGGGACTTTTAATATTTGCAGAGTGTTTCTCACGAGAAACGGCACTCCTCCGCCCTCTCGGCCTTGTCCATCTGTGTGGGGAGAGTAAATTCGCCTGAATAATGCCTGGTGCTCAATTTCATCCACGATTCCGTGATTGCAATTATGTCAATACATTCTTTCATTGCATGGATACCTAATTCTTCGATTTTGTCTCGGTGACTTCTAGCGTTCACATAGTAACATTTGAGAGTACCATAATCACATTAACTTGATTTTCTTGACTTAGTCTTTTTCTACTATGAAACCTTGAGTCGGAGCCAAGACTGTCGTTTTCGTTTACTCGGGTTGTACTAGCGGAGCGGCGAGCATTGCCTTTAACTCGGACTGAACTGATGACAGGAACTTTTTGCTAGGAAGGACCTGCGGGTATGTTTTGATGGGCTCTCGTATTTGTTGTGCATCTAGTGATGAACGGGCGGAGGCCGTTGGGTCATTACGTCGCTCACTGCTGGCGGAGTCCATACGTGTTTATGCGAGCCTTGTTAGTGATTCTATTGAAGTTATAGTGATTTGGGTCGATCATCGCTTCACAATGATCAGAGAAAGGGATTTTCTGTGCTTTGCAGAAAGTTGCTAGGCGATTGTTAAGAAAAATCATTTTGCTTATCTTGTATCGGCTTTGGTTTGGATGGGGCAGGATGTCAGGGACGTGTACGTTCTCGTGTGAACCTTTGGTAGTTGGTATATCAGCACATACTTTGAGAAAAAAATCTAGTCAAAACACTTGACCTCATTCTGCAAATATAATGTTGCGTCATGACCATTGACACTTTCTGTCATTATTGCTATTAGCTAAATGAAAAATTGCCTTATCAAATGATAATTTGATTTCTGTAGGTTTATTAATTCAAAAATTATCTTTAACTGTCTTTTGACCTTGACAAAAAGACAATGCATTTTTAAGGTGAACACCTAATGAACACACACTCATCAACTGATGTACAAAAATAAACCGTAGAGTCATGAAGAGCCTGGTGTCAACTAAAGGGCCCGAATTTACATTAAACAGGTATATTTGAGAAACTACGGATCTCAAATTATACCTAATAATTTGGATAGTTTTTTATAGATAAGTCTAGTTATCAACAATATTTAGCTGCAATTTTTATAAAAATCAGAGATGATGACCCAAAAATTTGCATGACATTGTAGCTGGATGTCTTTACATGAAACACCACCAATAGTATTTTCAACAGCTCAAAAACATTTGTTCAACTAATATTTTAATTACCTTAACATTCCTTTTTGTATTATTTCTTTGTTTTAGGCAGAAAAAAATGCCATGGTAGAACAATGCAATTTTTTATGATTGCTAAAAAGTGTTGTGATCCATTAGGCTATCACCCAGAAAGTGTTAGGACCAAATAATGTAGAAAAGTTTTCCATATGAAATAGCAATTGATACACAAATTTCAACAAAACTTGAGAAGGTGCCTTAGTCATTATATAAAAATGGTGGATTGTACTTGGCACAATTTACCTGGATATTCATGCATCAGCTACATTAAACATTTGGAATGCTTCAAGATTTTATTATATTAGGGCCTACAAAATGTACACATGCCTTTCATACACATTTGCATAGGCATGTCTGAAGAAGGTAGTAAGAGTCTGGAATTCTTGCTACTATTGATTCTGAATAGCTTCACAGCTGTAATACAGGGATACCAATCTTAGGAAAAAAAGCATGCACTACTTACCTTTGGGGCCAGTGCCTGACAACATGAAGCTAGTCTGTAGGGAGTTAAAAGGTCTTCAAGAAACTTTGGAGCTTCTTTATGGCCCAACAAATAACTTCAGAAGTGCCATTGGAGGCTTATTTGTGATGATCTACTTCCTAACAAACCAGGATGCTGTAGACAGATTAGGTTTATACCTCGAACATGGTACCAAGCATAAAAAATTATCTCAACTAAAGGCTCAATTTGACTGGAATGTCATAAACCAATAACAAAAGAATTTCTAGATGACCTATTACACTAGGTTCCTAAATTCTTCCAACTTGTCTGATCTTGCTGCAGTTTCATCCCGAGCAATGAAGGAACACAGTGTGAAGGAGGCAAAATACTAATGGACACATTTTTAGATGATCTCAATTAGTCACTGCCACAGTCAAATCATTCTCCAAATTTTATTAGCGGCTAACAATGGTGAGAAGAAATTAAAATTTACCTTATTATAATTTGTTATGGCTATTTAAATAACTGCGATGATATTCCAGAGACCCTGTAATTCTGTTCAGTTGTGATTTTGTTTCTTGAGGCACAGCCAAGTCAGTGTTTGGTAGTCACTTTCTCTTTCGAACATCTATAACTCGCTAGAACTCTGTGTAGGTGAATCCATGATTCAACAGTCTTTTCTGCTGCCCAGTAGCAGCGATTCGGCTCCGACACTACACAGGCAGTTGGTAAGACTTATCCCACATTTGCTCATGCTGTGTTATGACTACTAAGCATTTATACACACCCAGCAGGGGCTGGCCTAGGTCCAGGCTTCATGAAATCTTGGATCCCCCATATATATTTAATTGAAAAACTCTGTAAAAAATTATGAACTAGCTTAATAACAATAATATGATGCATAGAGCAGCCTGCGTAGATAGCTTGGCAGACAATTCAGTACTTGAACAAGTGACTAGCTACAGCTGTTTATTTTGTTATTAGCCATAGGCACGCCCATCATTTCTTGACGGCGGGGTCACAACCCAAATGCAATCTTTCATAAAATTAGCACTCACATAATATTCAGTGAATCACAGTTGTTAACCGATCCCAAAAATCTTACTTGCTTTTGTAGATTACCTCCTTTCATCATAGGCAGTAACCCTTTAGATGGAACAGCATTATACGGAATTAGTTTATTTCCGTTTTATAAATCAGAAACAAATATGTTCTGTTAAAAAAACTCATCAAAAGGAGCCTACAGTTGCTTAAAATTGCAAAATAAATGACGGAATACCGAATAGCTGGTGGGCACCAGTTACACCAGGCATAATTGGGTGCAGGTGATAATTTATCTGTTTTACCCTGTAGTGTTAGTGTCCCTTGACCTAGACGCTCACGCTTCTAGGAAATTTTGAATTTTAGGGGAACAACGGGGCACACCCAAAGGTCCCCTCGTGTTTCGATGAAATACTAAGTTTAGGGACAAACAAGATTAAATTATATTAAATTTACGAGGCTTCCTAGCCCATTAGAGTCAGCGTCCTTCTGACGCCGATCGGTAAACCGACAAACAGAGCTTGATGAAGTTAAAGACACTTTTTGTATTATGTTAGCGTTAGGTTTACTACTGCGTTAAGTCAATCTCCAATGCGCGGCGAATGCCAAAGGTATGCATGGAGCCACAGTAGGTGCATGAACTCTGATGGTATGAGGAAATTTTGTCTCCGCACTGCCAGGGCGGAAGTAAGTAGCCTTCTGCAGAGCCCTAAGGAATCGCAGTCGTCCTTGGTGTGCCGGTAGCAATACGCCCCAACACCTGCAGAGGGAACGATGAAGAAGAGAAGAGAAAACGGGATCCCACGCATGTATCCTACATTCACGGATGGAAATCTTACGCATGAGAACAGCATGAATGGAAAGGAGAAAAAGTTGGAGTCGTAGAAAAAAGTTGCATTACAGCGAGAGCTTAACTTGGCTGTTATTAGCCACACGAAAGATGAGTAGTTAAGACCGGTGTGTGTGTGTGTGTATGTGAAGGGTGTGATGGCGTGCGTTTATGTGTGTGTGGGCAGGTGTGTACGCGTGTGTGCGTGTAAATACTCTCGGGATAACTGCAGGAGATTTTACGGTAAGTTGAAGGAAATACAACAAAACAAAGGATGCGTGTGGGGTGAATAAAAGCTAAGTAAATTCTTGATTGGGAGAAAAGGCGAGATAATGAAAGGTGAAGCAGACAGGAGTTCGTAGGAAAATAGGGCTTTCACCCTCCACCCCAACCATCCTCCCTCTTCAATTCGGTCGTGACTTCGTGCGACTCGTGAATCCATCGGATGCCTAGGGGGGAGGGGGGTGCAGCTGGTAGAAGGTCAACTAAGGGACCTCACACATTATATGTTGACATAACGTAGGAGAGTGTTTTATCCAAAACACAGGCGAGCGAGGTGTATACGGTCGGGTCAGAGGAGGACAATATCTACCGACTTCTGGGGATGAGTTCGAATTAATTGACCAAATGTGGGAGAGGTATGAATTTGCACGTACGCACGGAACGAAGTGTTGTGAGGTCAAGGTGGCACACTATCATGTTTATAGTACCAGGCTCGGGAAATGCAGATGTATCTGCGAGTGGGGTTGGGGTTTCACAGGTAATGCAGAGGATATGAGAAGTCTCGAGTGTCAGCAGACAAGTGTCCGCCCTTCATGTCAATTTGTGATCACTCAACGTAAACCAGTGCTTCGTTGGGCATGTTTTCTACAGGCGTAGTTTGTGTGTAACCTGTTGCAAAGCGTAGGGCGGCGTTTGCGTAGTCGTGATTATCAAGGGGCAGTGCGAGTACGAGAGGACCTGCCTCTCACCCTGGTCTAATCTGAGTTAATGTAATCAAATCTGTAAAACTACCGGCCCTTACGAATTGAAGACCTCCTTAGAGGACTGCACATTTGTCCTCCATTCACGCTATATAGGAGAAGAGAAGATTGATTAGAGGGAGTGCAAACCTACCAGAATCGATGAAATACGCGTCCTATGGAGGAGGTAACGAAGACTTTCTTTAGAATTCCTGTGGAGATGGACCCCTTAGTTTCTAATCTAATTCTAAGATCATTGGATTATGAGAGTAGGGTATGCGTGAGCTGTCGAGGATATCCGGGGATGAGCTTGGTATTCTCAATTGAAATAGTTGTCTGCTAACCCTCTGTGTTTCATTGGGCGAAATGATAATACTCCTCATTCAACCCATGATACTCTCTATTCTGATCTATGATCTATACATCTTAATCAAGTGTTCCGTTTCATCAATGTGATAACTAATGTTCATCTTATATTCGCGCAAGTTTCTTCTTCTACTTCCATTACAAACCAGAAAAACCTACGAAACCAGAGCTTGCTACTCAACACACAAAAACCCCACACATCTTCCTGTACTCTATCCTTTCTCCTCTTTTCCGTGTTACCATCATTTTGTATTTGTCTTGCCTACAAAGACTCGTGTCACAGCTACGGTGACAATGGACCACATAATCAAATCCAAATTTGTCCTCTTGCTATATTCCTATCCTAACTATCCTAAGCTGCTTTTCTATGGAGATATGAGATATCGCATTGAGTTTGTTGTAGTCCAGTGGATCTGGTTTGTGAAGTTGAAGGCTCTGGAAAATTCTACCGCAAACTTTTACGTGTGCTATGGAACAATGGAGGGGACCATCTCCACAAGAGTTCTAGCTCTCTTCACAACGCCGGTGGAGATTGAACCCTTAATCTAATTTAATCCGGGTTCAGGGCAGTGAACTTGTTTGTATGAATTGGGGTGGATGGATGCTTATTCATTTTATAGATCATTAACACTTTATTTTAGTATTTTATTATTTCTTCTTGCTTGGGCTCTATTATTTT
>SDVV010023090.1:0-12821 GCA_016164225.1 Gammarus roeselii | reverse complement strand
CGTCAATTACCTCTACCGCTGCTAGACAAAAAAAAAATCGGTCTCATTAGTTATCATCAATCAACTCCACCACTGTTAGACAATACAAGCAAAGCAGTTTCATTAGACACCATCAATCAACTCCACCACTGCTAGACAATATAAGCATATCAGTCAGATTAGAGATCATCAATCAATTCCACCACTGCTGGACAATTCAAGCAAAGCAGTCTGATTAGATATCAGTATTAACTCCATCACTGCTAGACAATACAAGCAAAGCAGTCTAATTAGACTTTATCAATCAACTCCACCACTGCTAGACAAGACAAGCAAAGCAGTCTCATTAGACATCGTCAATCAACTCTAACACTGCTAGACAATACAAGCAAAGCAGTCTCATTAGACATCATCAATCAACTCCACCACTGTTAGACAATACAAGCAAAGCAGTCTCATCTGACAACATCAATCAACTTTACCACTGCTAGACAATACAAGCAAAGCAGTCTGATTAGATATCATCAATCAACTCCACCACTGCTAGACAATACAGGCAGAGCAGTCTCACTAGACATCATCAATCAATTCTACCACGCTAGACAATACAAGCAAAGCAGTCTCATTAGACATCATCAATCATCTGCATCAATGCTTGATAATACAAGCAAAACAGTCTCATTAGACATCATCAATCAACTCCACCACTGCTAGACAATACAAACAGAGCAATCTCATCAGACATCATCAATCAACTCCATCACTGCTAGACGATTCAAACAGAGCAGTCTCATTAGACGTCATAAATCTACTCCACCACTGCTAGTCAATACAAGCCAAACAGTCGGATTAGACATCATTAAACCACTCTATCATTGGTAGCCAATACAAGCAAAGCAGTCTGATTAGACCTCATCAATCAACTTCACCACTGATAGACAATAGATACAAAGTATTCACATTAGACGTCATCAATCTACTCCACCACTGCTAGACAATACAAGCAAAGCAGTCTGATTAGACATCATCAATCAACTCAACCACTGCTAGACAATACAACCAAAGCAACCTCATTAGACACAATCAATCTACTACACCACTCTTGGACAGTAAAAGCAAAGCGGTCTCATTAGACATCATCAATCTACTCCACAACTGCTAGACAATACAAGCAAAGCCGTCTCATTAGACATCATCAATCTGGTCCACCACTTGTGGACAATGCAAGCAGAGCTGTCTGATTAGACATCATCAATCAAATCCACCACTGCTAGTCAATACAAGCAAAACAGTCTGATTAGACATCATCAAACAACTCCATCATTGGTAGACAATGCAAGCAAAGCAGTCTGATTAGACATCATCAATCAACTCAACCACTGCTAGACAATACAACCAAAGCAGTCTCATAAGACACAATCAATCTACTACACCACTCTTGGACAGTACAAGCAAAGCGGTCTCATTAGACATCATCAATCTACTCCACAACTGCTAGACAATACAAGCAAAGCAATCCGATTTGACATCATCAATCTACTCCACCACTGCTAGACAATACAAGCAAAGCAGTCTGATTAGCTATCATCAATCAAATCCACCACTGCTAGACAATACAAGTAAAGCAGTCTGATTAGAGACCATCAATCAACTCCACCACTGATAGCCAATACAAGCAAAGCAGTCTGATTAGACATCATCAATCTAATCCACCGCTGCTAGACAATACAAGCAAAGCAGTCTCATTAGACATCATCAATCTAATCCACCGCTGCTAGACAATACAAGCAAAGCAGTCTCATTAGACATCGTCAATCTACTCAACCACTGCTGGACAATACAAGCAAAGCAGTCTGATTCGACATCATCAATCAACTCCACCACTGCTTGACAAAACAAGCAAATCAGTCAGATTAGAGATCATCAATCAACTCCACCACTGCTAGACAATTCAAGCAAAGCAGTCTGATTAGACATCAGCAATAACTCCACCACTGCTAGACAATACAAACAAAGCAGTCTGATTTGACTTTATCAATCAACTTTGACCACTGCTAGACATAACAAGCAAAGCAGTCTGATTAAGTATCATCAATCAACCCAACCACTGTTAGAAATTTGAAGCAAAGCAGTCTCATTAGACATTGTCAATCAACTCTACCACTGTTAGACAATACAAGCAAAGCAGTCTCATTAGACATCATCAATCTACTCCACCACTGCGCGACAATACAAGCAAAGCAGTCTCATTAGACATCATCAATCAACTCCACCACTGTCAGACAATACAAGCAAAGCTGTCCCATTTGAAATCATCAATCAACTCCACTACTGCTAAACAATACAAGCAGAACAGTCTGATTTGATATCATCAATCAACTCCACCACTGCTAGACAATACAAGCAAAACAGTCTAACTAGATATCATCAATCAATTCTACCACGCTAGACAATAAAAGCAAAGCAGTCTCATTAGACATCATCAATCATCTTCATCACTGCTAGACAATTCAATCAAAGCCGTCTCATTAGACATCATCAATCTAGTTCACCACTGCTGGACAATGCAAGCAGAGCAGTCTGATTAGACATCATCAATCAAATCCACCAATGCTAGCCAATACAAGCCAAAGAGTCTGATTAGGCACCATCAAACAACTCCATCATTGGTAGCCAATACAAGCAAAGCAGTCTGATAAGACATCACCAATCAACTTCACCACTGCAGGACAATAGAAACAAAGCAGTCTTATTTGACATCATCAATCTACTCCACCACTGCTAGACAATACAAGCAATGCAGTCTGATTAGACATCATCAATCAACTCAACCACTGATAGACAATAGAAACACAGCAGTCACATTAGACATCATCAATCTACTCCACCACTGGTAGCCAATACAAGCAAAACAGTCTGATTAGACATCATCAATCAACTCTACCAGTGTTGAGTATTACAAGCAAAGCAGTCTCATTAGACATCGTCAATCAACTCTACCACTGCTAGACAATATAAGCAAAGCAATCTCACTAGACAGCATCAATCAACTCCACCACTGTTTGACAATACAAGCAAAGCAGTCTCATCAGACAACATCAATCAACTCCACTACTGCAAGACAATACAAGCAAGGCAGTCTCATTAGACATCATCAATCAACTCCACCACTGTTAGACAACACAAGCAAAGCCGTCTCATCAGACAACATCAATCAACTCCACTACTGCTAGACAATACGTGCAAAGCAGTCTGATTAGATATCATCAATCAACTCCACCACTGCTAGACAAATCAGGCAGAGAAGTCTCACTAGACATCATCAATCAATTCTACCACGCTAGACAATACAAGCAGAGCAGTCTCATTAGACATCACCAATCATCTGCATCACTGCTTGATAATACAAGCAAAACAGTCTCATTAGACATCATCAATCAACTCGACCACTGCTAGACAATACAAACAGAGCAATCTCATCAGACATCATCGATCAACTCCACCACTGCTAGACAATTCAAACAGAGCAGTCTCATTGGACATCATCACTCAACTTCACTACTGCTAGACAATACAAGCATAACAGTCAAATTAGACTTCATAAATCTACTCCACCACTGCTAGTCAATACAAGCCAAACAGTCGGATTAGACATCAACAAACAACTCCATCATTGGTAGCCAATACAAGCAAAGCAGTCTGATTAGACCTCATCAATGAACTTAACCACTGCTAGACAATAGAAACAAAGTATTCACATTAGAAATCATCAATCTACTCCACCACTGCTAGACAATACAAGCAAAGCAGTCTGATTAGACCTCATCAATCAACTCAACCACTGCTAGACAATACAACCAAAGCAACCTCATTAGACACAATCAATCTACTACACCACTCTTGGACAGTTCATGCAAAACGGTCTCATTAGACATCATCAATCTACTCCACAACTTCTAGACAATACAAGCAAAGCAATCCGATTTGACATCATCAATCTACTCCACCACTGCTAGACAATACAATCAAAGCAGTCTGATTAGCTATCATCAATCTAATCCACCGCTGCTAGACAATACAAGCAAAATAGTCTAATCAGACCTCATCAATCTACTTCACCGCCGCTAGACAATACAAGCAAAGCAGTCTGATTAGCCATCATCGATCAAATCCACCACTGTTGGACAATCGAAACAAAGCAGTCTGATTAGACACCATCAATCAAATACCAACACTGGTAGACAATACAAGCAAAGCAGTCTGATTAGACATAATCAATCAACTCCATCACTGCTAACAATACAAGCGAAGCAGTCTCATTAAACATCATCATTCTACTCCAACACTGCTAGAAAATACAATCAAAGCCTTCCCACTAGACATCATCAATCTACTCCACCACTGCTAGACAAAACAAGCAAAGCATACTCATTAGACATCATCAATCTACTCCACCACTGCAAGACATTACAAGCAAAGCAGTCTCATAGGACATCATCTATTTACTCCACCACTGCTAGAAAATACAAGTAAAGCAGTCTCATTAGACATCATCAATCTACTCCATCACTGATAGACATTACAAAAAAAACAGTCCGATTATACATCATCAATCTACTCGTCCATTGTTAGCCAATACAAGCGAAGCATTTTCATTAGACATCTTCAATCTACTTCAACACTGCTAGCCAATACAAGAAAAGCATTCTCATTAGACATCATCAATAATCTCCATCACTGCTAGACAGTACAAGCAAAGAAGTCTCATTAAACATCATCAATCGAATCCACCGCTGCTGGACAATACAAGCAAAGCAGTCTGATTAGCCATCATCGATCAAATCCACCACTGTTGGACAATCGAAACAAAGCAGTCTGATTAGACACCATCAATCAACTCCACCACTGCTGGACAATACAAGCAAAGCAGTCTGATTCGACATCATCAATCAACTTCACCACTGCTAGACAAAACAAGCAAATCAGTCAAATTAGAGATCATCAATCAACTTCACCACTGCAAGACAATTCAAGCAAAGCAGTCTGATTAGACACAGCAATAACTCCACCACTGCTAGACAATACAAGCGAAGCAGTCTGACTAGACTTTATCAATCAACTCCACCACTGCTAGACAATACAAGCAGAGCAGTCTGATTAGACATCATCAATCAACTCAACCACTGTTAGACATTTGAAGCAAAGCAGTCTCATTAGACATCGTCAATCAACTCTACCACTGTTAGACAATACAAGCAAAGCAGTCTCATTAGACATCATCAATCTACTCCACCACTGCGAGACAATACAAGCAAAGCAGTCTCATTAGACATCATCAATCAACTCCACCACTGTCAGACAATACTAGCAAAGCTGTCTCATTAGAAATCATCAATCAACTCCACTACTGCTAAAAAACACAAGCAAAGCAGTCTGATTAGATATCATCAATCAACTCGCACACTGCTAGACAATACAAGCAAAGCAGTCTAACTAGATATCATCAATCAATTCTACCAAGCTAGACAATAAAAGCAAAGCAGTCTCATTAGACATCATCAATCATCTTCATCACTGCTAGAAAATTCAATCAAAGCCGTCTCATTAGAAATCATCAATCTAGTCCACCGCTGTTGGACAATGCAAGCAGAGCAGTCTGATTAGACATCATCAATCAAATCCACCAATGCTACCCAATACAAGCCAAACAGTCTGATCAGACATCATCAATCAACTTCACCACTGCTAGACAATTGAAACAAAGCAGTCACATCAATCTACTCCACCACTGCTAGACAATACAAGCAAAACAGTCTGATTAGACATCATCAATCAACTCAACCACTGCTAGACAATATAAACAAAGCAGTCACATTAGACATCATCAATCTACTCCACCACTGGTAGCCAATACAAGCAAAGCAGTCAGATTAGACATCATCAATCAACTCTACCAGTGTTGAGTATTACAAGCAAAGCAGTCTCATTTGGCATCGTCAATCAACTCTACCACTGCTAGACAATATAAGCAAAGCAGTCTCACTAGACATCATCAATCAACTCGACCACTGCTGGACAATACAGGTAGAGCAGTCTCACTAGATTTCATCAATCAACTCCATCACTGCTAGACAATACAAGCAAAGCAGTCTCATTAGACATCATAAATCTATTCCACCACTGCTAGACAATACAAGCAAAGCAATCCGATTTGACATCATCAATCTACTCCACCACTGCTAGGCAATACAAGCAAAGCAGTCTGATTAGCTATCATCAATCAAATCCACAACTGCTAGACAATGCAAGCCAAGCAGCCTCATTAGACATCATCAATCAACTCCATCACTGCTAGACAATACAAGCAGAGCATTTCCACTAGACATAACCAATCAACTCCACCACTGCTAGATAATACAAGCACAGCAGTCTCATCAGACATCATCAATCAACTCCACCAATGCTAGTCAAAACAAGCCAAACAGTCTGATTAGACACCATCAAACAACTCCATCATTGGTAGCCAATACAAGCAAAGCAGTCTGATTAGACATCATCAATCAACTTCACCACTGCTAGACAATATAAACAAAGCAGTCACATTAGACATCATCAATTTACTCCACAACTGCTAGAAAATACAAGCTAAGCAGTCTCATTAGACATCATCAATCTACTCCATCACAGAATGACAATACAAAACAACAGTCTGATTAGACATCATCAATCGTCTCGTCCACTGTTTGACAATACAAGCAAAGCATTCTCATTAGACATCTTCAATCTTCTTCACCATTGCTAGCCAATACAAGCAAAGCAATCTCATTAGACATCATCAATCATCTCCATCACTGCTAGACAATACAGGCAAAACAGTCTCATTAGACATCATCAATCTAATCCACCGCTCCTAGACAATACAAACAAAGCAGTCTCATTAGACATCATCAATCTAATCCACCACTGCTAGACAATACAAGTAGAGCAGTCTCATTAGACATCGTCAATCTACTCAACCTCTGCTGGACAATACAAGCAAAATCGTCTAATTAGACATCATCAATCAACTCCACCAGTGCTGGACAATACAAGCGAAGCAGTCTGATTCGACATCATCAATCAACTCCACCACTGCTAGACAATACAAGCAAATCAGTCAGATTAGAGATCATCAATCAACTCCACCACTGCTAGACAATTCAAGCAAAGCAGTCTGATTAGATATCAGTATTAACTCCATCACTGCTAGACAATACAAGCAAAGCAGTCTGATTAGACTTTATCAATCATTTCCACCACTGCTAGACGATACAAGCAAAGCAGTCTGATCAGACATCATCAATCAACTCCACCACTGTTAGACATTGGAAGCAAAGCAGTCTCATTAGACACCGTCAATCAACTCTACCACTGCTAGACAATAAAAAAAATCAGTCTCATTAGTTATCATCAATCAACTCCAACACTGTTAGACAATACATGCAAAGCAGTCTCATTAGACATCATCAATCAACTCCACTGCTAGACAATACAAGCAAAGCAGCCTCATTAGACATCATCAATCAACTCCACAACTGTTAGACAACACAAGCAAAGCAGTCTCATCAGACAACATCAATCAACTCCACTACTGCTAGACAATACGTGCAAAACAGTCTGATTAGATATCATCAATCAACTCCATCACTACCAGACAAATCAGGCAGAGCAGTCTCACTAGACATCATCAATCAATTCTACCACGCTAGACAATACAAGCAGAGCAGTCTCATTAGACATCACCAATCATCTGCATCACTTCTTGATAATACAAGCAAAACAGTCTGATCAAATATCATCAATCAACTCAACCACTGTTAGACATTTGAAGCAAAGCAGTCTCATTAGACATTGCCAATCAACTCTACCACTGTTAGACAATACAAGCAAAGAAGTCTCATTAGACATCATCAATCAACACCACCACTGTCAGACAATACAAGCAAAGCTGTCTCATTAGAAATAATCAATCAACTCCACTACTGCTAAACAATACAAGCAAAACAGTCTGATTTGATATCATCAATCAACTCCACCACTGCTAGACAATACAAGCAAAGCAGTCTTACTAGATATCATCAATCAATTCTACCACGCTAGACAATAAAAGCAAAGCAGTCTCATTAGACATCATCAATCTTCTTCATCACTGCTTGACAATTCAATCAAAGCCGTCTCATTAGACATCATCAATCTAGTTCACCACTGCTGGACAATGCAAGCAGTGCAGTCTGATTAGACATCATCAATCAAATCCACCAATGCTAGCCAATACAAGCCAAACAGTCCGATTAGACACCATCAAACAACTCCATCATTGGTAGCCAATACAAGCAAAGCAGTCTGATCAGACATCATCAGTCAACTTCACCACTGCAGGACAATAGAAACAAAGCAGTCATATTAGACATCATCAATCTACTCCACCACTGCTAGACAATACAAGCAAAGCAGTCTGATTGGACATCATCAATCAACTCCACCACTGTCAGACAATACAAGCAAAGCTGTCTCATTAGAAATCATCAATCAAGTCCACTACTGCTAAACAATACAAGCAGAACAGTCTGACTTGATATCATCAATCAACTCCACCACTGCTAGACAATACAAGCAAAGCAGTCTAACTAGATATCATCAATCAATTCTACCACGCTAGACAATAAAAGCAAAGCAGTCTCATTAGACATCATCAATCTTCTTCATCACTGCTATACAATTCGATCAAAGCCGTCACATTAGACATCATCAATCTATTCCACCACTGGTAGCCAATACAAGCAGAGCAGTCCGATTAGACATCATCAATCAACTCTACTAGTGTTGAGTATTACAAGCAAAGCAGTCTCATCAGACAACATCAATCAACTCCACTACTGCTAGACAATACAAGCAAAGCAGTCTCATTAGACATCATCAATCAACTCCACCACTGATAGACAACACAAGCAAAGCAGTCTCATCAGACAACATCAATCAACTCCACTACTGCTAGACAATACGTGCAAAGCAGTCTGATTAGATATCATCAATCAACTACACCACTGCTAGACAAATCAGGCAGAGCAGTCTCACTAGACATCATCAGTCATTTCTACCACGCTAGACAATACAAGCAGAGCAGTCTCATTAGACATCACCAATCATCTGCATCACTGCTTGATAATACAAGCAAAACAGTCTCATTAGACATCATCAATCAACTCGACCACTGCTAGAAAATACAAACAGAGCAATCTCATCTGACATCATCAATCAACTCCACCACTGCTAGACGATTCAAACAGAGCAGTCTCATTGGACATCATCAATCAAATTCACTACTGCAAGACAATACAAGCAAAACAGTCTCATTAAACATCATCAATCCACTCCACTACTGCTAGACAATAAAAGCAAAGCCGTCTCATTAGACATCATCAATCTGGTCCACCACTGCTAGACAATACAAACAGAGCAATCTCATTAGACATCATCAATGAACTCCACAACTGCCAGACAATACAAGCAGAGCAGTCTCATTAGACGTCATAAATCTACTCCACCACTGCTAGTCAATACAAGCCAAACAGTCGGATTAGACATCATTAAACAATTCCATCATTGGTAGCCAATACAAGCAAAGCAGTCTGATTAGACCTCATCAATCAACTTCACCACTGCTAGACAATAGAAACAAAGTATTCACATTAGCCATCATCAATCTACTACACCACTCCTGGACAGTACAGGCAGAGCGGTCTCATTAGACATCATCAATCTACTCCACAATTGCTAGACAATACAAGCAAAACAATCCGATTTGACATCATCAAACTACTCCACCACTGCTAGACAATACAATCAAAGCAGTCTGATTAGCTATCATCAATCTAATCCACCGCTGCTGGACAATACAAGCAAAGCAGTCTCATTAGACATCATCAATCTAATCCACCGCTGCTAGACAATTCAAGCAAAGCAGTCTCATTAGATATCGTCAATCTACTCAACCACTGCTGGACAATACAAGCAAAATAGTCTAATCAGACATCATCAATCAACTCCACCAGCGCTGAACAATACAAGCAAAGCAGTCTGATTCGACATCATCAATCAACTCCACCACTGCTAGACAAAACAAGCAAATCAGTCAGATTAGAGATCATCAATCAACTCCACCACTGCTAGATAATTCAAGCAAAGCTGTCCGATTAGACATCAGCAATAACTCCACCACTGCTAGACAATACAAGCAAAGCAGTCTCATTAGACATCATCAATCAACTCCACCACTGTCAGACAATACAAGCAAAGCTGTCTCATTAGAAATCATCAATCAACTCCACTACTGCTAAACAACACAAGCAAAGCAGTCTGATTAGATTTCATCAATCAACTCCACCACTGCTAGACAATACAAGCAAAGCAGTCTAACTAGATATCATCAATTAATTCTACCACGCTAGACAATAGAAGCAAAGCAGTCTCATTAGACATCATCAATCATCTTCATCACTGCTAGACAATTCAATCAAAGCCGTCTCATTAGACATCATCAATCTAGTCCACAACTGCTGGACAATGCAAGCAGAGCAGTCTGATTAGACATCATCAATCAAATCCGCCAATGCTAGCCAATACAAAGCCAAACAGTCTGATTAGACACCATCAAACAATTCATCATTTAAAGCCAATATAAGCAAAGCAGTCTGATCAGACATCATCAATCAACTTCACCACTGCTAGACAATAGAAACAAAGCAGTCACATTAGACATCATCAATCTACTCCACCACTAGTAGACAATACAAGCAAAGCAGTCTGATTAGACATCATCAATCAACTCTACCAGTGTTGAATATTACAAGCAAAGCAGTCTCATTAGACATCGTCAATCAACTCTACCACTGCTAGACAATATAAGCAAAGCAGTCTCACTAGACATCATCAATCAATTCTACCACTGCTGGACAATACAAGTAGAACAGTCTCACTAGAATTCATCAATCAACTCTACCACTGCTAGACAAGACAAACAGAGCAATCTCATTGGACATCATCAATCAACTCCATCACTGCTAGACAATACATGCAAAGCAGTCTCATTAGACATCATAAATCTACTCCACCACTGCTAGACAATACAAGCAAAGCAATCCGATTTGATATCATCAATCTACTCCACCACTGCTAGGCAATACAAGCAAAGCAGTCTGATTAGCTATCATCAATCAACTCCACCACTGCTAGATAATACAAGCACAGCAGTCTCATTAGACATCATCAATCAACTCCACCACTGCTAGTCAAAACAAGTCAAACAGTCTGATTAGACACCATCAAACAACTCCATCATTAGTAGCCAATACAAGCAAAGCAGTCTGATTAGACATCATCAATCAACTTCACCACTGCTAGACAATAGAAACAAAGCAGTCACATTAGACATCATCGATTTACTCCAAAACTGCTATAAAATACAAGCAAAGCAGTCTCATTAGACATCATCAATCTACTCCATCACAGAATGACTATACAAAAAAACAGTCTGATTAGACATCATCAATCTACTCGTCCACTGTTAGACAATACAAGCAAAGCATTTTCGTTAGACATCTTCAATCTACTTCACCACTGCTAGCCAATACAAGCGAAGCAGTCTCATTAGACATCATCAATCATCTCCATCACTGCTAGACAATACAAGCAAAGCAGTCTCATTAGACATCATCAATCTAATCCACCGCTGCTAGACAATACAAGCATAGCAGTCTCATTAGACATCATCAATCTACTCAACCACTGCTGGACAATACAAGCAAAATAGTCTAATTAGACATCATCAATCAACTCCACCAGTGCTGGACAATACAAGCGGAGCAGTCTGATTCGACATCATCAATCAACCCCACCACTGCTAGACAATACAGTCAGATTAGATATCATCAATCAACTCCACCACTGCTAGACAAATCAGGCAGAGCAGTCTCACTAGACATCATCAATCAATTCTACCACGCTAGACAATACAAGCAAAGCATTCTCATTAGACATCATCAATCATCTGCATCACTGCTTGATAATACAAGCAAAACAGTCTCATTAGACATCATCAATCAACTCGACCACTGCTAGACAATACAAACAGAGCAATCTCATCAGACATCATCAATCAACTCCACCACTGCTAGACGATTCAAACAGAGCAGTCTCATTGGACATCATTAATCAACTTCACTACTGCTAGACAATACAAGCCAAACAGTCTGATTAGACATCATTAAACAACTCCATCATTGGTAGCCAATACAAGCAAAGCAGTCTGATTAGACCTCATCAATCAACTTCATCACTGCTAGACAATAGAAACAAAGTATTCACATTAGACATCATCAATCAACTCTACCACTGTTAGACAATACAAGCAAAGCCGTCTCATTAGACATCATCAATCTACTCCACCACTGCGCGACAATACAAGCAAAGCAGTCTCATTAGACATCATCAATCAACTCCACCACTGTCAGACAATACAAGCAAAGCTGTCTCATTAGAAATCATCAATCAACGCCACTACTGCTAAACAATACATGCAAAGCAGTCTGATTAGACCTCATCAATCAACTTCACCACTGCTAGACAATAGAAACAAAGTATTCACATTAGACATCATCAATCTACTCCACCACTGCTAGACAATACATGCAAAGCAGTCTGATTAGACCTCATCAATCAACTTCACCACTGCTAGACAATAGAAACAAAGTATTCACATTAGACATCATCAATCTACTCCACAACTGCTAGACAATACAAGCAAA
>SDVV010023089.1:0-12821 GCA_016164225.1 Gammarus roeselii | reverse complement strand
TATATATACAAATTTATATGAGCGACCCTTAGGTGATTTTCTTTTCAGTGATATCAGCTTCAGTTCATCAAATCTTGGCGAGTCTGTCTTGCTTCTCAATTCTGGTATAATTTTTGTTGTTCACTTTTGAATCCGTTCCTTTTCCTTGATAGCCCCTATTAGCAGGGGGGGCAGAATTGAATTGCAAATGTCATAAGGGGTTATACGAGTGAAGAATATTATGGACGCCGAATGTCCTTTTAATGAGAAAAGGGCTCAATGTTTTAAAGTTGAAATATTTGAGAATCATTGATAGATTCATAAGGTTTGATGGTAAATCAATTCGGTGGATGAGGTTCCAGACTGACAAAATTGCTTTGTTCTCTGATACTTGGGATAAGTTTCAAGATAACTTCATTCTGTGATAAAGACCTGGAAACTTCATCTCTATCAAGGAACAGCTTTTCCCCAACAAGATGTCATTTCACCCAGTTTAAAGTTTCCAGAACCTCACAGATAAGAAGGAACAGTTGTTGTTGGCTGCTGATAAAGAATGGAAGTATTTGGTAAATGGCTTTCTTTACCTTGGCAATGAGGATTCCATCCCGAAGATGAACGTGTCACAGAATACGTTATCCTGCAACAAATCGAGCATAGCAAGACCAAATGCAGAAATGTTAAAACAGACAACTATATAACATCTACAAAAATTTAACCCACACCAAAGGAAGAGCTAGTGTTTAACTCTACGGTACGACGCAGATTCGACGACATCATCCATTGTGGAGGCAATGAGGATCTTCCAATGGAAGGACCCTGCCGGTGCAATGGAACTCTCTCTTTTCTTCTTTTTTTCTCCCCGTGTAGGGGGGAAAAATATATATAGATATATATATATATATAGAGATATATATATAGTGAGGCTGCCGTGGCCGAGTGGTTAGCGTATCCGACTGCAGTGTCAGCCTCTGGTGCTGCATGTCGCGAGTTCGAGCCTCGGCAGGGACACGGCGGTCTTGTGGCGGGGAGATTGGGCTCCTCCCCCCTCTGTGTCTGCCTAACTTAGCCACCCCCTAACTAGGGGGAAACGGCTGTATGTCTATACATACATATATATAGTTATTAATTATTAACACCACCCCCTCTCCTTTCTTCTCTTCTTTTCTCCCTGTGTCAGGAGGTAAAAAAAAGGCAATTTACAGCAAAACTATGCTGCTTTTGGTTTCAGCGCGGAGTTACCTAGTCAACATTTTCTTTGGAGTTGTCGCTCTTGCATCTCAATTTGAAAAATGCATCCCCATTTCTTAGAGATGCTCCTCTGGCATCTCACCTTGAAACATGTTTGAATACATTGCTGTTAATGCAGCCCTATTCTTAGGAGATGCCACTCCTCCGTCTCTCTACCTTGAAATATTTTCCTTGGTGGAACGAGGAGAACTAACCGTCTTCTTTCCTGTAGCCCAGATTCAGTCAAGACCCGGCGCTGCAGAGAACAGATCGACATGTAGTTGCTTACCTCTTCTCCACAAATGTTCGAGTCGTCGTCGTGCCTGACATTGAGATGACCGCTGTTGAGGTACAAGGTATCTTCCTGTGGAGGAAACCTGCCAACACAACGGTTCTCTCAAAACAATTTAAAAATGGGTTTCTTGCTGTTCTGGACTTGATTCTGGGATAAATAATTTTCAGAATGTAAAATCTTTGTGTTTCTTTTGATTAAACTAAGGAGTTGCCACAAGCAACTCTTTTCCTAGGAGATGTTCTTCTGAGATCTCCATTGAAATTCGAAACTCTTTTGTAGGACACGCCTCACGTGTACCGAAGACTACTCTCCTGGACGCTAGGGGGAGCACCTCTCTCAGGCAACTGGGCGTGGAGCTCCCTCACATCTTGCGCTTATCATAATTTCACAACACTTTGGAAATTTTGACGTTGACTCTAGGTCAGCCAAGGGCCGGTCAATATCTATGAGAGGTCACTCGACGTCTCACCATTGAAGTGCGACAGCCTTCAAGGAACCACTAGCGTACAGAAGACTAAATCTTTTCAGCACATGGAGGACAACTACCCAGACAACTGGGTGTGGTGCTCCTCCTAAATGTACACATGCCTGTCAAAATGTAATACCCATGTGATCCTTTGAAGTAGGCTCAATACCTATTTGGAGTCCTTGTGACCCAGCCTCTGGAGCAAGCCGACAGGCATGCGCTCGAGAAAACGTATGAGTCCGTTGAGCGTATGTGCGTGTCCGTCTCTGCTTGACCGTCTGAGAAACGATAGCCTGAAACCTACCAACTTCTCTTCACATCTCCATTCGCCCCGTACCTGAAAATGACATCCGACACTCGACCATTTTGTCCGGGCTGAAAAGACCGAGTAGTAGTAGGGTAGTAGCCAGTAGGTAGTGGTGATGGATGGTAGTTGTGCCCGAGTATAAGTAGGATAGTAGCCAGTAGGTAGTGGTGATGGATGGCAGTTGTGCCCGAGTATTAGTAGGGTAGTAGCCAGTAGGTAGTGGTGATGGATGGTAGTTGTGCCCGAGTAGTAGTAGCCAGTAGGTAGTGGTGATGGATGGTAGTTGTACCCGAGTAGTAGTAGGGTAGTAGCCAGTAGGTAGTTATGATGGATGGTAGTTGTGCCCGAGTAGTAGTAGGGTAGTAGCCAGTAGGTAGTGGTGATAGATGGTAGTTGTGGGCCCTCTTTTTTTTCTATCCCTACAACCTTCCTTTTCCAGTATGCGTGTGTGAATTTCAAAAACTTTGTTGACTATCCCCCACCCTCCCTTCAAGGAAACAACTCGACATGAGCACTTGAGCTCGATTTGTTTCCTTAATCTAATATAATGTAATCAGATCAATCATTTACATTTTGAAAATTATAATTCAGTTGTTCAATGCCTCCGCCCTTATTCCAGCTATAAAACTGGCGACGAGGATGAGATTCATATGAAACGTTTAATTTCACTACAAATATGGCAGAGCAATCCACCTCTATTTAACAGTCAAAATTAATGAAACTGTTATCTCTCAGTTATAAAAGTAGTGTTACGCCCAAGGGTAAAATTAGGTTGGACGACGAATGTAAACCTTTATTTTACAGACCAAGGAGTGTGCCGTTTTGATACAAACATATTGTGAATCTTACGAATTTAAAAAGCGCTGGGATAATGGCAAGATTGGATTGCTCTGAGGGGGCTTGTTCAGTTGTGGCAATTATAAAGTTATCTAAAAAGCTGACCATGCAATAAATGTCGAATAAACTGAACATAGTTTATTCGACAAATGCTGATCAACAAACCACGCGTCAGGAGCAAAGCTGGAAAGAGACATCCGACAAAGATCACCCCTAGCGGCAGAAGCCATAACAACACATTGGCCCGGGATAACAACACATTGGCCCGTGATAACAACACATTGGCCCGTGATAACAAAGTCTATGGCAATTTCTAACTTGGACGCAGGTGCTAATTTGGGCAAATGACATCCCACAAAGATTTTTCTGAGCGACACTAACCATGACATCATGTTGATCAATGGTAACAATGAAGATGTCAACAACTAAAATGGTAGCAATGTGAAAACTAGGACTAATGATGTCCGACAAAGATCACTGTGAGCGGCAGTGACATTGTGAAAATATTGTCCTGTGTCAACTATGAACACTGTTACACAATTGATTGTTTCCCCGCGTCCCACGCGTCCCACGGAGACATCGTGAGACGTGTGTCCCCGACATAGGAGAAGGGAGTTGATACGTCACACCCTTGCTTCCCATTTCTTCGCCATTTCTTCCTAACCACCATTAAATCTATAGCTTGTGGAAAAGCAGTCAATGGAATAGCAGTCATTTTTCATGTGGGGAAGGGACACAAAAGGCATTTTAGACGATGTTTTTGATGTATTGGTAGGAATGTTTTTTGTTGAACTTGTTTTTTGCTTTAACCATTATTGTGCCATCGAGTGCCTCAATAAAGATAATAATTATTATCATTATTATTATTATTTGACGTTATTTCAAATTTGCATAAGTACAATTATCTTCCTATGCGTTCCACATTTTAAAATACAGGAACTCAAAACAAATGGCTTAACTGGCATCTCATACAGCGTGGACGACTCTCTAATTCCCCTTCTGTGACGTCACAGCTGTCAATGAAGGTAGGCGTTGTTAGAACCGATGGATACCATGACTCGGCTGTTGCTATTCCAGTTCTGGGAATATCAAGCTTGCGTGAGGGCAATTAGGGATGTGGGGAAGTACTAGGGCAGCCAGTGAGGACTAGGACCAGTATATACGGAGTCTGCGATGACGGCAGCAGTACAAGACTACAACCGCCAACTTCGTGATAGTAAGAAGTGGAGGACGTGATGAATAGGTCATTTTAGTAATAATTGTTAGAAGTCAGCTCCTATCAATCTAGGGGCCTCCATAACCACCTGCGCCGTGAAGGATATAGTTGAGTTGGGAAGGGTGTATCCAATGACCTGTTCGCGTAACAAGTGTTGTCTATTTTTTTAACCACACAAATTCAATATTTATGTTATCGGATGAACAAACAGAGTCGGGCTAGATAGATCCATTAATGAACGAAGTGTATGGCAATTATAAGCAAAGAGGTTATGCATTATTTTCATTCACTGTCGTATGACGAGGGTCGAAGGGTAAAATTGAATTACTCATGTACATTTGTTACGATCAGACTGTATTCAGTTACAAATGGGTTTTAAGTAACCGATTATTCACTGGTAACCATTTTCGTTACCCGTCATTTAGAATTTGGAAATGTGGTCATGGATTTTTAAGTTAGGATTCAATCAATGTTGTCAATTCAACATCTTTAGTAGAGAGGTTTCATACATTACATTTTCCTCAATACCTTCATGCAGGGTAATGATGAACTAGTAAAGTAGTCTTGTCGCACAATAAAGTGACCTCGTTCACAATTAAGTGACCGCATGCAGGAATCTCGCTTCCATCTATTCAGTTGATCTTGCACATCTTAAATGGCCGTCTTCAGAAGGACGGGGCGTCATCGTTATGAGCTTAAAGCTCCGCTGCACCACGAGCGACAAATTAACAACAACATTGAATGGGGTTGACATTTACGCAACTATATTCCCAAGATAGCAACTCCTAACGACTATGTATTTCAAGTTCACAGCTGACTCCGAAAGCGATTTAATTACCATTATTATTATTGCATTACTCAACAGATCATTTAATTAACTAGGCAAATTAATGTATGATGTAAGTTTTTGTTATGACGTAAATTGAGACGAGTGGCCACACAAGAACCGGCACGGTGCGGAACGGGTACATACGAGGGCACCGAAGCGGACACCTTAGCGGGAGCCTACTCTAGTACATATGCGATTACCGACGCGGGTGTCGATGCTGTTACTGATGTGGAAACGCTTTGGTACCGACGCGGGTGTCGACGCTGTTACTGATGTGGAAACGCTCTGGTACCGACGCGGGTGTCGACGCTGTTACTGATGTAGAAACGCTTTGATACCGACGCGGGTGTCGACGCTGTTACTGATGTGGAAACGCTTTGGTACCGACGCGGGTATCGACGCTGTTACTGATGTGGAAGCGATTGGTACCGACGCGGGTGTCGACAATTTTCTCCCAGTGCGGTGGAAAATCGAACGAAGAGCGCTGTGAAGCAGAACGTAACTGTGTATTACATGACGAGACTTGTCTACAATACCATTCAAGTTGTTTCATACAGAACTATATTTTTTTTTCATTCCAGATATTCGTGATTTTACTGGAATTGAAATGAGCTTAGAATAGTACCATTTTCTGGGTATCGATTGAAATTCTGGCAGAATCACCCATCCGAAAGATAATCTGATGTATAGTGAAAAATGTTAGATAACTCATACAGACAAACTATATCTAGGAACATAAACATTTACTTGACGCCCTTCTGAACGCCCATAATTTTTCTCGTTTTTTCAGTGATCTTTTTGGTGCTATTTTCGATTAGCGACTTTCTCGAATTGCGAAATTTTCGACCCACTTCTCTATCGCCGCGCTTCTCGATTGGCGTCATTTCATTTGGGAGTCCTTCTCGATTGTCGTTCCTTTTGGTCAACAAATTTCACTATCGGCGACCTTCCTCGATGGGTGCTCTTCTCAATCGGAGCCCTTCTCGACCGGTGTCTTCCTCGATTGTTGCGCTTCTCGATCGGTTTCCTTCTCAATCGATGCCATTCTCCTTTGGTACTTTTCTCAATTAATGCCCTGCCACGAATGGCGCCTCTCGATCTGTGCCATTCTTAATCGGTGCTCTTCTCGATGAATGCTCTTCTCGATTCGCACGTTTCTAGTCTCCCATCAAGATCGGAGCCCTTCAACCTATCTCCGTCTCACTTCCCAGGACACTGCCAACCATCCCCCTATCCCCTGAAACAGTTCCACTCCATCATTTCCCGATTTATCCCTTCTCTCCCATCCCTTATGTTTTCGTGCACTCTACCCTCTTCCCCGACAATAAGTTTAGCGTAAGAAACCATAACTTTTAAAGATACGTGAAAAAGTGAAAAGTATACAATCTCACCTCACCACCCTCGCCACACTCACCCACCAGTCCTCTCTTCCACTCCCCTCAGCCACGAGTAGGCCTATCCAATCATGTCTACATTTATAGTTACGAATAACGCTAGCTACTCGTCATATCTAAGCATGTTTACCGCATCTGATGGTTGATACTCAGAAGCAAATTTGTTAACCATGATATAAATGTAGCCTATTACTGATTGATAGTAATGCATTAAACTCTATGAACGTTTCAACTCGATAAAAGCCGACGGGATAACCAGGTGGAGAGATATGGGCAAGGTGCACACTGCAGGCCTACACATTTTTTCATTAATGACCGAAGTGTATCAACCTGTTTGATTTTTCGGGGATTTATTGTTGACTGTAATACTAACAATATAATTATGTGGCGAACAAAGTAGATCAGCAAAGATATTATTGTCCTGGGGACAGGAATTTCAGTTAAATTTCATTGACGACGACACTATCCTGTTGGCAAAACCATAAACTGTCCACAAAAACTATTTGATTCTCTCATTGTGGGAAATTAATCGTCAATACTTCACAATATGTGCTGTTGCTTCTTCAGTAATGTATTTGATTTTGTGTTTTTTGGCAATGCCAATCGTAAATCAACTATGACCTATCATGTTTTAAAGTTGCGTAACCATGGTTAATTTATGACACAATGTCAACCAAGTCACTGCAATGATCGACTTGTTTGCTTCTGGATTTATATATCCAGTGTAAACCATTACAAATAAATAAAACTATTACCACTGGAGGCTACGATGGTAAGTTGCGTGTCCTTCGTTTACCTCGCCCACTAGTTCGATAACCGTCAAACGACTTCTGACTAGCGCTCAATTGGAACAGAGGTCGGGCCCTGCGACATCAGTTAATAATATAAAACTGAGGGATAAAGTCATCAGATAATAATGTAAAGCTGAGGGATAAAGTCATCAGTTAATAATATAAAGCTGAGAGATAAAGTAATCAGATAATTATATAAAGCTGAGGGATCAAGTCATCAGTTAATATTATAAAGCTAAGGGATAACGTGCATGGGAACTCGCGTCGGCGCTGCCGGTTGTGCTGCGTGTTTGGGTCCCCTACTTATTAAGGTCTTATAATTGGTTCCAATGCCCACAGATCAACATTTTCTATTAATACGATTGTTATTATCATGTCAAGGTAAGAAATTGAACTTTAAATGCTACAGCTCGGTAGTAAATGTGAATATTTCTCATCTTCTCCAAATAAAAAGCAAATTATTAATCAGCATACAATCAACATGGATTGGGGTTATTGATTTATGCTGAGGTATAAAAGTCTCAACACAACCGTCAAATGTTAGCTGAAAATCAATGTTTTAATGTATTCAGCAACTTATAAGACACTCTTAGTCGGTGACTCTTCTCCCAAATTGTAGTTGGTAACCGATAAAATATAATACATGAAGGTAAAGTCAATTATCTGAGCATAGCGTTTAATTCCTCAAACATAAGCTTGTGGAAGTGATCAGTGTTAAATGGCAGACCAGGGTGGAATTGATCAGGGTAAAATGGCAGACCAGGGTGGAAGTGATTAGGGTGAAATGGCAGACCAGGGTGGAAGTGATCAGGGTAAAATGGCAGACCAGGGTGGAAGTGATCAGGGTAAAATGGCAGACCAGGGTGGAAATGATCAGGGTAAAATGGCAGACCAGGGTGGAAGTGATCAGGGTAAAATGGCAGACCAGGGTAACTCACTTTGTATAAATATCTCCTACTTAAATACTAATCCTTACATCTTTTTGTAATGGAGATATACTAACGCATCAAAAAATAAGACAGTGATGAATTCATTGAGTAAATAAAATAAGCTCTTAAACATCTAAAGAACGTATGAATTGCATCATCCCTACGATTATACACATTGACGGCACAAATTTTCAACCAATTATTATGAAAAACAGCGTCCTTTCAGCGCACTGCTTACACACGAACGTGTGAGCGCATATTAGGAGTAAGTTAAGGCGCATGCATTGCTTAGGTGTGGGCACATGATACGCCGTAAGGGTGCATGTTATCCGTACGTGGAGGTGCCTGTCATGCGTACACTGGGGTGCATGTCATGCGTGCACATAAGAGCTTGGCATGCGTACATGCGCACGTGGGAGTAAATGTTACGTGTTCGTGTGAGCGCATGCCATGCACGCGTGGGGGATCATGTAATGCGTACGTTGGAGAGCATGCTATGCTTACGTGGAGACACATGTTATGCGTACGTGGAGACGCATGATATGCGTACGCGTGGGCGCATATCATGTGTCCATGAGGGCGCATGTCGTGCGTAGGTGGGGACGAAAGTCACGCGTACGAAAAGGAGCCTGTCATGCGTACATCGGGTCTCATGTTATGCGTACGTTGGATCGCTTGCTATGCGTGCGTGATGGCGCATGTCATACCTACGTGGGGACGCATGTTACGCGCACGTGGGGGTGCATATAACAGGTACGTAAGAAAGGTACGTTTACAAACGAGCCATAGTCGGTCATGGTCGGTCCAAGGTGGTTTACAGCTGAGAGTCATGCCCACGACAAGCTTGTTTTATCGATCATCCGCCTCTAAATAATCAAACAAGAAGGAACATATCGACCGACTCACGCTTGAGCCAGCGTCCAGACCACCTACTTGTAACCGTAGGAAAACAAGACAAAGTGGCATCAACCACATATTTTAAATTGAGAGGCGCATAATGTGGGGCTCATAATATGGGGCTCATAATGTGGATAACAAATCTAAATGCAATTGAGGTAATTTAAAAAGTTTCATTTGATTTGATTTAGATTATCTGAGTGAGTTTAGCTGAGCAGACTGTTAAGAAGGAACACGGAAATATTTAACACGGGAATATTTGCTGCAAACAGGGACCGGTGTGATTGTTCCCAGCCAGGGACATCTACCGTTACACTACAATAAACTTTGAACATGTGTTTAGTGTCCAATGCCACCAGAATGCAAGTTGGAGTACATGTAAGGGAAGGATTATGATGGAGATATGTTTCCTAACAATGGCTAAAAATACAGGGTTAGTTAGATCCTTGACAGAAAATCACTAACTACAACAAACACTGACACTGCAATTTATAACAAAAATAAATATGAATCACAATGGAAGTGAGATGTAGTATGGCTGATTGTATTAATACCGAGCAATTGCTGATTGCTCGAGTTTGGATTGGAATGTACATGATGAAGTTGTAGATACGATTACATTTGATCCATACCGTAACAGGGGTTATTTTGCCGAGAAGTGCATGGAAGTGTAACAAATGCCATTGAACTTTGAGGACGTATTTCAACACCTACTGCAATAACAGAAACGTCGGTGATGCTTCACTAAAACACTATCGGTCGGAGGCGAAAACACTAAAGACCTCAACAGGAAACAGTAAACTTAGGAGAGGAATCTGTTCCTTCTTACGTTCGAAGTTACATCCCATGTAATGAAAATTCCATGTCGTTAAGTTACCAACTTTGAAGTCTTCACTATACACGGTGTTAAAATCTATTTCTGATGCATATTCGTTGGTGCGAAGCTGGAAGTTGAAGCAGCTCCCCTGACAAACAACCTTCCCCGTGCAGGTAAATTTTTTTTTTTTTTTTTATTAACTGTGCAACGAAATTTTATCTGTAATCAATACCACACAAGTCAATCTCTCCTTTCTTGGCAGATATTGTGCATGGGAAACCATGGTTTTGTAAATCCATCTATTTGAAGTCGCGGTATTGAATCATAAATCTCAAACTCTTTCCTGACATTGATTGAGTTTCCTGTATTAATAAAAGTGTGCCATTATATTTCAGAAGCATTCATAATCGACCAAGGAAATGAAAATTAGTTCCTGTTTGAAGTGAATTGTTGTGAATGTTGTATTAAAGTCCCTTAAACATTCTGTTTACGCTTAGTAGAGAACGCATTATGAACTTATGCGATTGATGAAGAGTTTTTATTGATTCACGAGTTTTAACTCATTGATATCAAGTTGCAGTCAAGGCTCCGAGGAACTTTGAACGTATTTGATTCCTGAATAGCTTTTCATTATCATCAGGACTTCAATTCAATTTTTGTAATAACGGCAGCTGACTGATGCGTTTCACGGCGATATTCCAAATGTCTGACTGCAGTCTACGAGTCATCAGAAGAGTCCCTGGAACGAGCTAAGTTCTTACGTAAGAAGTTGTTCTCGCGTCTGACGTATCGAGAAAATTTCCCGTACGGTTTTCCCATCCTTTGGCATGTCTATTTGGTCATCGTCTTCATAACTTCTTCGGAAACAAACTTGATTGCTGTCACGATTGTGTAAAAATACCATAATCCGTCGGATTGAAACTGCTCACACATTTAATAGCCGATGGCCAGCGATTTTGGGTAAACAATTTTTTTCATGAAACGAGAACACTTGAGCTAATATCTTGGATACTGCGTTTAGCCTTCCAGTGGTGTCTTGTCCTATTCATTTTTTTTCGTGGGATCTGGGATCAAAATTTCCGAACATGAATTAAATTTGTCGTTTCAAATATTTTTTACCATATATCTGCTTAGATATTGAAATACGATGGAAGTATAAAATCGTGGAGGATACATACCTACACCTTTTTTTTAAACTTGGGCTTGATATGCATTGCATAGACTCTAGTTAGAAGCCCTTCACATTTAAATTAATGATTTTGAAAAATACTCTTACCAGCACAAAAACCATCAATGATGAATCAATTCATTTCAATAATTGGCTTCAATCTACAATGGGTTTATAGGCCGCTGTTTGCGTAATATGAATGGTGTGAAAAATATCAATAATTCAGTATACTGAAACGAATTGAGATGCAATACCTATGGGCAAGTCCTCAGCTGAAGACAGACCATCAGCCACGTACCCGACTCGCCACTGATTCTTGATCTTGCATTCTAAAGGATATTGTGAAAATTAGTTTAGACGCTAATGTATTCACCACTCTTTGTGTGAAAGTATACTAAGTCATGTTGAATTCAAACCCTAAAATGATAATTATCAATACTTCAAAATGTCGGGAACAGTTCAATATCAGACACTTCAATCTGAAATAACTCCCACTCATTACCAACTTTCCTCCACCAGAAACTAAGTCAATAGCTTATAATATTTAAAGTTTTCTTCGCCGGTCTACATGAAAACAATTTAGACCAGAAAATAACATTTTGTTTTCGGCCAGCCCGGCAGCGAAAATAATAAGACGGATTTTGATGCCTCTTGAATTGTTGTTGGCCGGAAAAATCTGGGAAAAAGCTCTTGAGGAGGTTACAAAATAACCATTCGCATTGAAAACATCCCTCATCCCCCCCCCACCCCTTCGCTCTGGAAATGGACTGTTAGGGGGAGTAGTTAAATTGAACGCTCGGACAGACTGGCAGACTCAATACTGGAAGCAACTGGAGGAAGGGACAATAGATGAGGGACACTGATTGAAGGGCACTAGATGAGAAAGGCAATTTGTGAAGGGATTACTTTTTTGACGACTCAGTGGGAGAGCAGATGATTAAGAAATACTAAGAGAGGAGGGCACAACATATAGATCAAGGAACACTAATCGAAGAGCCACTAAATACGAGAACTTTGATTGTGGACGACTAAGTTAGAGTAGTGAGGAAGATAGCATATGACATAAATGATAAATGATGGGAATTAAATCTGAGGGTAACGTGTTACGTGGATATTTATATTAGAGGAACTTAAATGAAGAAACTCGAAATAAAGAAGGTAATAAGAAGCCCTAACTGAATGGCGGGACACTGCATGAAGATAACATTTAATATGTGAACGAGGAATTAGGAGGTAGCGATAACTGGGACACAGAGCGCTGTGGACACGAACTGGCATGTCATCATATTCTGATGAGGGTTGCGTGTCGACACGAACTGGTATGTCATCATATTCTGAAGAGGGTTGCGTGTGGACACGAACTGGCATGTCATCATATTCTGATGAGGGTTGCGTGTCGACACGAACTGGTATGTCATCATATTCTGAAGAGGGTTGCGTGTGGACACGAACTGGCATGTCATCATGTTCTAAAGAGGGTTGCGTGTGGACACGAACTGGCTTGTCATCATATTCTGAAGAGGGTTGAGAGTGGACTCGAATTGACATGTCATCATATTCTGAAGAGGGTTGAGAGTGGACACGAACTGGCATGTCATCATATTCTGAAGAGGGTTGCGTGTCGACACGAACTGGCATGTCATCATATTCTGAAGAGGGTTGCGTGTCG
>SDVV010023088.1:0-12821 GCA_016164225.1 Gammarus roeselii | reverse complement strand
GGGTCCTTAGCCTCGCTGTGTCGGCACATGTTTTGACACAATGCTTAAATATAGGGTCGTTAGCGTCACTGTGTCGGCACAATGCATGTATCCAGACAGGGTCGTTAGCTTCACTGTGTCGGCCCATGTGTCGACACAATGCATATTCAGGATCATTAGCGTCATTGAGTAGGCAAATGCGTCGACACCATGTAGACATTTACACACATTTTGTGCAAAATGGGTTACCATACACTGACAGATGCATTAATACTCAGGATACCTAACCTTACCAGCTTAACCAAGAATTATATGTCTTCGTTCGAGATTTCCTGATTACGTAGGATATTTATACTTCAATTCATGATATACTCATTTCAAATTCCTTTACAGGGCTCTGTTTTTCGATGCTTTTTATTTTATTACCACACACAACGTAGATGTATGCGCGCATTTAAATGCATATACAGGGCGGTCAACATCTGTAGCATTTTTCCATTAGAACAACATCCCATGCTTGTGTTACAAAATATGTTATGTTGATCAGCTTCACGGCATGTTAGGTTCATAGATCTAATCATCCTAACCTAACCTAAAATATTCTATCCATGAATAATGTCTTATCGATCGACTTTTTATGCTTTCATATCATTTTCAGTGTTATAGGATTATTGCATAACAATTATCTTAACTTCACTCCACATTTTGAACTATCCTTTGCAGTTTTGATTCACACTTCCAATTTTGTTCTTACAAATTCCATCTTTTATTTCATAGGTGATTACATCATTGTTTGAATGTTATAGCTATTTTCATATGATTCTTGATTTTAATTTGACACAATTCAAAATCACACCCCAACCTTTCTTTAGTTGCCAATTTATCACTTCAATAGACGGACTTGGCTTTTTCCGAGCGTCGAAAAAAATCGAAATTTTATTGAAATTTTGAATTTTAAAATTGTTTGAATTTTAAATTTTGTTATTTCTTTTCTAACTCATGTACACATAAATACACTTGAACATACACATGCACATACGTACACCCCCTTATACACGTTCATGCATACATACAAGCACAGATGATGACCGAGGCGAGCGAAGATAGACCTCATGTTTTGCCAAAAAATGCATGCAATCACATTATAATAGCTAGCTGCATGTCGAGATTAGTATCAGTGTTACGTTGAGTGTAAGTAGAGCAGGATGACTCATCCTCAAATAGACAACAATTTATGTTCACGTGACAAAAATTAGTTTACGAGTTTTGGAAGAAGAAATCACCGAAGATGATATGTGTCGGATCGAGAAAATACTGACTAGTGTTGAAAATATCAGTTATCTCAGAATAGGTAAAACAAGAATCAAAAGAGTGGGAGATAACATTCATATCTGGATGAAGGAGAAAGGAAGTCGGCTTTGGGTAACTAATGTCGACGGGTTACAGCCGTATGTAAAAAAATTCAATTGGTATGAAGAAATAAATCTCGAAATAAAGATGTACCGTCAGGAGATATTGAAGTAAATGTGGTAGACCGAGTATGAGACGAAGTGTTCGTTGTGTGAAGATATGAAATACTTGTAACATTCAAACCATCTAAGATTGAAAATCTGGCCTCTCTGCTAACTAATATGGGACGAGAGTGACCACGAACTAGAAAGAATTGGGTAAAAGTTTTATAATGAACCGATTGGAGAGGTTCTTATGTATATATCAATGACTGAATACCATACATAAGGTTAGGTTAGGTTAAGTTTTCTTGATGGGTGTGAATAACATGTAAAAGTGATTCAGAATTGTGTCAAATTAAAATCAAGAATCATATAAAATAACTATAACATTCATGCAACGATGAAATAATGCCTATGAAATAATGGATGAAATTTACTGGAACAAAATTGAAAGTGTGAATCAAAAATGCAAGGAATAGATCAGAATGGGGAGTCAAGATAATTGTTATGCATTAATATTAAAACACTAAAAAAACTTATGTACGCATGAGAAGTCAATCGATAATACATTATTCTTGGATAGAATAAGTTAAGTTAGGTTAGGTTAGGATGATTAGATCTATCAACCTTCAAGACCGTGAAGCTGATCCATATTGAATATCTTGTAACAAAAGCAAGGGATGTTGTTCTAATGGAAAAAATGCCACAGATGTTGACCACCCCTGTATATGCTTACAAATGTGTTTATGTATCTACATTGTGTATGATAATGAAAAAATGCTACAAAAAAAACATGTGAAGTAATTTGATATGAATAAATCATAAATCGATGAATTAGTATCATACGTAAGCGAGAAATCTCAAACGATGACATATAATTCTTAGTTAAGTTGGTTAGATTAGGTTGCCTAGGTATTAATGCATCTGGCAGTGTATGGTAACCCTTTTTCCTCAAAATGTGTGAAAATGTCCACATGGTGTCGACACATATGCAGACACAGTGACGCTAACGACCTTGTATATGCATTGTGTCGACACATATTCCGACACAGTGACGCTGACGACCCTGTTTATAGGCATTGTGTCGACACATGTGCCAACGCAGTGAGGCTAACGACCCAGTATATATGCATTGTGTTGACACATGTGCCGACACAGTGAGGCTAACGACCCTGTAAATGCGTACAAAAGTGTTCACGTGTGTACATGGTGTGTGATATTTAAAAAAAACGCAAAATATAACCATGTGGAGTGATTTGATAAGTATATCGCACAAAATAATAATTGAATATCATACGTAACCATCAAACTCGAATGAAAATATAAAATTATTGGTTGAGTTGGTTAGGATGACTAGATCTTTGAACCTAATAACGAGTGAAACTGTTCCACATTAAAACAATGTAACAAATTGAAGCGAATGAAGCGAGTTTGTTATTTTGGATATTATCTGTTGCGTCTCATCCAAACATATAACAGAGATATCAATAAAAAATCTGGAATCTAATCATCTACAGATGGATAGTCGTTGGATCAAAATTGGAAAAGTGTATTCAATCTGCTAATGGCATGTTAAATATACAGCACGAATGAAGAGTTTTATACATATCAATATCATACATAAGCATCAAACTTGAAAACAAATGCATGACTATTGGTTAGGATGTCTGTTAGGCTAGGTTGCCTGGGCATTAATGAATATGGCAGTGTATGGTAACCCTTTTTACATTCATTGATATTTGATCTATGTTATCGTACATTGATATATATTTCTCTAATTATGTACCTTAGGCATTGTTTATATCCTAGATCTGGTTGACTGCGGAGCATTCATCACAGATATGTAGTAAAATGTTTGAGTGGATTTATTCAATATTCAATAGATGAAAATGGTAGAACACTTGCGTATCCATCACAGTAAATCGGTCTACTTAAAAAAATAGGCATGAACACAACGGCTTTTGCCCATGGAAAACCTATTACCCCTCCCAAATATTGACGAATGGTCCTACAATAAATATACAATAACCTAACAGCAAGACCGAATTTTTAACAAATCGAATCTTCAATTTCTATAGTATCCACGTCAAACATTGTACCAGGATGTAAGGAGATATACTGTATAAAAGACTAAAAATATATAACTTGTAACAAAATTGTACCTGAGATATTGTTATACATTGCAGATACATACGTAATATTTCGATATTGTATATAATACCCAATACCTTGCATTGAAGATGTAAACTGAACACAGAACATACAAAATCTGGAAGACACATACTAAAACGGTCAAGATATAATAAAATAAGAAGAACGATGCAATAACAGACCGATCATGCCTGAAATAGTTTGCTACATTGACGATGCAAACCTAAAATATTCTAAAAATTCCCATAACTGTGTGAGATAACTATACAAAATTCTAAAAAAACACTACAAATTCAACAAGTTTTAACCAGTCCACCCAATAATTCAGTAACGCTTGGAGACTACATCTTAGTTTTGACTATTGTAGAAAAAAATTATACGTTGAAACGCTTACATTGATATAGAAAATCCAATCAACACCGAGCAGATTATTTACATATTGAAAACACTGTTCAAGGAATGATTCAGTCACCTATTTATTTTAGAGCTTTCTCTATCTCCAATATCAAAGAAAACGATAGAAGGAGTTACTGCCAGAGTAAGTAAAACACACCGAAGGGAACTGATATTCGACCGAAACACCATTCCCATCGAAACAGTGAATATGTACTTTTCCATTCAGATCGGTTTGGGTATCATTACACGTTCTGTTATGTGAACAGACTATACATTAAATAAGTTGTCTCTGAACCGAACCCGAATTCAATGTCGAGAGGTGAAAGATACAAACATTTTAGATCATTACATCTAATTAAGATAATTTATACCGAACAGTCCATGATTTTTTTGGATTTCTTTGGGTTTAATCGAACAATACATAAAAGATATATGGCAACGTATTATAATACTTTACAAAATAGAACTTGCAGATACAGATACTGACACTAGGCCGAAATCCCCCAGCAAGGAAATGGCCGTCGGCAAGGAACACCTCAAACTCTCATACACTCACACCTGCACACCCTAGCTTGTACTACATAAACCGATCCAAAATGATCAATCTTTGGTTTGTGGAGCTTACTGCAACTACTTTGCGTATTCTCTATGTCAAAATATATCCGTCAAAAAGGTAATCGAGTGGTTCTTCAACAGCGAAGGACGTAGAAATGATACCAAGGTGGAAAAATTCATCATGAACGTATCTGGAAATCAACATTCCTACAAGCGGGAACTGTGTGGAGTCTTAACCTTTGATACTGCAAGTAAATTATTATGTAACTGCTAGATTTATTATAAATAAAAATTATCCTATAAATGTATATTATCAATATCCTAAACATTCAGAGGAGCAGCATTGAAATTGAATACATGCAGCCTGACATGGAACGAAATTGCAATACAGTATGCCCAGCATTGGATGCAAATACCTATATGTAATTAAAAATATATACCCTTTAACATATATAAGCTCTCCGTTTATCCGAATGAGTCGCCTCCGTTCTCTCCGTGCCGCATGCCTTTCGTGACTCATCCGCCCCCCCCCTCCTTCGCCCGTAAGCTGACTCACGCGTCGAACCGGTTCCGATCTCGTCGCTGCTTTCCGCCGCTGACTCCGGCCAACCCCTGCCCCACAAAAGTAACTCTATTAAACCCTATCTTATTCCTTCGCAACCGCATTTCGGATAGATATTATAGCTCCTTTCAATGCAACTACTGCACAGGTGTTGTTGATGTCGAAGGAGGGATGTGATTGTTTAAAGCAAGGATGCTGTTGATGATGCAGAAGAGGTATGTTATGATTCAATGCAAAAACTGCTTCGCTGATGATTTAGCAGAAGGACGGAAGTATTTATTTGAATGCAAGCACTACCCCGCTGATGATGATGCAGAAGGAGGGAAGTAATTGTTTAAATTCTAGTACTGCCCCACTATTGATGAAGCAGAAGGAGGGAACTAATTTTTTAAATGCAATCACTACCCCGCTGTTGATGAAGCGGAAGCAGTGAACTAATTGTTTAAATGCTACTGCCCCGTTGTTGATAAAGCAGAAGGAGTGAACTAATTGTTTAAATGCTAGTACTGCCCCGCTGTTGATGAAACAGAAGGAGGGAACTAATTGTTTGAATTCTAACACTGCCCCGCTGTTGATGAAGCAGAAAGATCAAGTAATTATCGTTGAATGCAATCAGCTCACTGCAAATGATAACAACACTCATTCCTATTCCAAACTCACTTGTACCACCAACGACACTCACACTGCGAAGTACTCTAAGGTATTCCTGACAACAACTGTCCCAATTTGACCGCCAGTCATATCAGTGGCGTTCCGATACGCCTCCGGAATATACTTGCATAGTTGAGGGAAATCGAATTCCACTTTAGCGAGCCCGGCTACCAGAAGAGTAGGGGTGCCGAGACTGAAAGTGGCATCTGAAATGATAGGGAGTAAGTTTATAGCAGAACTATTTTATTGCGGTAGCCTGACATTGTGAACCAAATTGTTTCTTGTAACGGTATGCTACTTTCAACATATCAGACTCTTCAATTGGAAATGTTTCTTAAGCAGAAGTGATGAAAATCTCAACAAACAAAGTGTTCATACCCGACATCGACTTTGCCAGACGCTTAAAAACGTATTTCTCTGGAATTGAATTGAATACCTGTTTTAATAATAAAATATCTGCGGTGAAACAACTTGGTGAATCTTCACGATTCAAACATAAGGGGTTGACGAATAATTTAGGATATTTTTTTTAATACATTTATAAGAGGAATATTTAGATCATGGTTGTTATGTGCTGACGTAACACATTTTGAAAGCATTTGACATTTGATTCGCGAATAATCTGCATACGGACGAGTTGAAATTCTGACAAAGTTGTCTCATAACGTGACGTCACTAGGGCCTCGTCAGCATGAGCGTGTCATCGCTAGGGCCTGGTCAGCCTGAGTTTGACATCGCACGGGCCTGGTCAGCCGGACCCTGAGCGTCACCAGGCTCGGACTGGTCAGCTCGAGCCCGAGCGTCACCAGCCCAAGCCTGACGTCACTAGTTTGTCCTCAGAATGATTTGATAATAACCCGATCTTATTCAAAGTTAAACAGCTGTTTTCAAGATTGTATGTGCACTTCTAAAAGTCACCCTAATTATAACAGGAAACGGCAAAATTTTACCACGGGTTTTTAATTTTCGGTACCATTCGTACCAAAAAATTTAATACGTAGACTTCTTTCCCAAGTAACAGGTCGATTCACAACACCATTGCATGATAATAGTCGTACCAGGAATAATTTCATTCGCGTTCATGCCGCAAACGAATTCAAGTGTTTCCTTGCGTTAATTAGATTTTACTTTCTAAAATTCAAACTGTGTTCCTACTAAGTGGGTGGATTAGAATACATAAAGTACAATTGACTACACGATGACGAATGTACCTAAGATACCGTCCCCAAATCACACGTTGAAAAAACATTGATAGCTTAATAATTGATGATTTTGGCCTGTAGAGGAAAATTATTTCAAGTTGTTTCAATTACTAACGTTTTCACTTATTTATACAAGTCAATTATGAAGTTCGCTGGTACAACTTTGTGAAAGGTTTCAACTCATCTAATGAAAACATAGCAATGTGGACGAACAGCTACTGTAACTAATTGGACGCTTCGACGAGGCGCGAATTGCCTCGTCGCGAATCGACGTGGCGATTCGCGCCTCGTCGTATAGACAATTTCCCTTCGTCCGAGAAGCATTTGTAATCTCTTCAGCATACCCGTTCCTGCATCTATCCTGAACGTGACAGGCGGAATTCTTCTGCTAGAAGTACTGCGTTCAATATTTATTTCACTTACATCTTTTGATGAATGATATATCTCTAATGAGTGCCATTAATAATATTCTTCTCGCCTTATTTGATGGAAATGAACCTAGCCCGACATGGGTAACAAGTTTTTCTAGGACAGTGTTCACTCAGACCAAAGCAACGTTCCTGCTGACAGGAAAATGAACGGAAACTGTTTGCAGTCATTTGCTCATTCAATTCCTCCTCACTTACTCATTTACTTTTCGATAGTGCGCATATTACTCTGCGTATATTGTTTACATCATTCCGCTCATACATCCTTGATTACAAGAGTCAAGAGGAATGACTCATGTCTTTCCTCGTAACTCATTAATATTGGATGCTTATGGTGCTGCTCTGTGGTTGATAGTGTCCTACCGCTTTACTGTTCAATATCTTCATAAATGATGTAGCGTCTATACAAAACTCCAATATAATCATGTTCTCCGACGATACGGTAATCAACGTGCCACCAGTGCTTGTCTGACCCTTTGACTTGGGCATAATAAGTTATTGCCCCATGAAAATAAGACGAAACTAATGTTGATCATTCCATGGCACCATCCTGATTTACCCGATGTATTGTTGAACAATGGTAATCTCGAGTGAGTCAACCAGATACAGTACCTGGCATTAATCCATGATAATAAGCTAACCTACAATTTTCATACTTCGGAGTTAACATGCACACTAACTAAGTAAATCGCTAGGCGCTATCTACGTTGTTTCTGGCCTTCTCTCCCGAACTGCCCTGGGGACTCTTTATTTTAGCCTCGTATATCCTCATGTTGTTCAGATGATTTCACTGTGGGGTGCGGTCTCTGATAATCTACTAAGCCCTGTTGCAGTTTTATTGAATCAAATTCTACGGAGGATGATGCATGTCAAATTTGATAACGACCATATCCAGCTAATGAGGACCAGTTTAATGGATACAGAACAAGGAATTACACAAATTTACTGATATTCATCGTCTGTCTATTCTTAAATTTGATTTCAATGTTATACACAATTATCCACTTTTATTAGCTAAGTACATACAACTATTTATCCCTAACATACATACGAGACTCGTAATTTTGGCCTTAACCTTCCCAATATTAGATTGGAGGTGGAGAGATCAGGAGCGATCTTTCATTGTGTTTAGGTGCTGAACGAACTGATGTACAGATCTCTGGTTATTCAATATTACTAAACGACGATGAAATGTGCAGGGGATCGAGAGCTTTGGTTTGCCCTCCTATGATCGCAGACAATCGAGTTCCTCAACTGAGTTTTTTTCATTGCATGGTGCTATCGCATTGCTCAGTACCAAGACTCTCATTACTTAGTACAGTCTCTCATCACCGTACTGATGGTCGTCTTATAGTATCCTAATGGATTGATGTTCCATTTAGCTTACATACATTCTTGATGTAAATGGCTTCTGAGGTGGAGCGTCTCCTATCTGTTATTGAAGTCCGAATTGTCAATTTGTTAAGCATACTTCATTTCGGAAGTTACTCATGCTGTATGGCTGTTCCAATTGTATGTGACCAATCTAACTTCATTTTGTTGTTGTAGCAAGCCTGATTTATACAAATAATCCAACTTCGTTTTATTGTTAATAATTCTGGACCACTTTAGTTGCAACTAATTTAGTGGATTTTTTTTTTGTTGTCAAATTTATCCCACTTTCGATACCTTCATCAGAACATGCATATCCCAATGTTAAACACTGTTATAACTGCCCATAAGCTTCTATTCGCTTAGCAGCGGTTGTTTTACAAGGTTTTCTTCTCAATGTCTCCATTTTACCCACGTATATTTATGTATCTGTACTTTTAAATCAATCAATCGATTACTCTATGTAGCCTGATAATAATATTACTCCTAAATATCCCATGTCATTCCTCGTAACTGACTAATAGTAATCATCGTCACTGACTAATAGTAATCATCGTAACTGACTAATAGCAATCATCGTAACTCACTAATAGTATCCCTCTCAATTTACTCATCGTATTGTTTCCTTTCTCAAAAGCCTGCAGCATCTTTCCGAACAGATCGATTCGAAACCATGGGTATTCACGGACCATCGAGCAGATTAAGGATGTCGCTGCTGGCAAAACTCTCCGCTCAAATTTCTAGAAGATGAAAAAGACAAGTATAAGTTTAAGACAACTCACGCTCTACATGCGGTGAAAAGCACTTACAAGATAAAACATTGAGAAAATGACATAATAAATGACAACTTAAAACAACTTACGCTCTACATGCGGTGAAAAGCACTTGCAAGATAAAACATTGGGAAAATGACGAAATAAATAAGGAATAAACAAAGCTCTACTGTTGCATGTCAAAAACTCCTCGTTGGCCCCATTCAAGTTTTGTCTGCGCTTTTCTTTCTAAATCATGCCCTGAACTGAGTCAATGTTATCCCCACGAAAGCATTAAACGAAAATGTTATTGTGTGTATGGTTGAGTGGTTAAAAGAGCTAGTCTTCCGTGCATTGTGACGTTGGTTCGAGGTAACAAAAGGGCTCTTAAAGCTTCATCATATATGGCCTATACAACTCATATCAGTTACCCTACTTTTGTATCTATTGTAACAGTAATAAAATCAACAGTCACCAGCACGTGACTGTATATATGATGGAATAATTTATATTTTTCAACAGAATAATGAACGGAAATTATTGTTCGCCCAGTTCTGGGCGTGGAGGTCGATTCTGTAAAGCTGAAAACACAAGGACGAGCGTCCCTCAATGAGAAGGTGGGCGACGGCTATAGAATAATTCTGTTGTTCCCCATGCGCTCAAACACGTACATAACCGTTCGCACTCAAACAAAAAACTCGTCTGAAATGAGTGAGTGCAAAAACGCTCGTTCGAAGCAGAGCCCAATTGCTTCCGTTGACTTACCCTCGTAGCATCATCGGTGAGAGCACCCCAGCCACTCTCATCATGTTACACAATGAAAGGCTAAGGGAGAAATCCGTTTAGAGCCGCGTCAACACATCCATTCAAAATCATTCGCATCCACTCCCATCATTTGCCACCTGATAATTCTTTCGATCAGCAGATCGTCGCTCAATCCATCTAACCATACACACCTGTCTGAATCCTCTTCTCAATTTCTTCGCGATAAGCTAGCCACCTGCCCGTGTTGAGAGACGCTATGCCGTATCGCTTCACGTCACGGCGAACCAAAATTTCCCTAAATTCATTCTCTCGGTGAGTCCGAATTACCTCAGAGCTGTGGCAGCCATGTCCTTTAAGTGTACCTAAATTAGGAACTCCTGGAGTCTCCCCAAGGGGACTCAATGAGAGCAACCTTTCTCCAGTCACACAATACTCTATGCTGCTTCCGTGCTGCAGAGTAACCCGAGGTACTATAACCTTCTCGAGGCGTCTGTTTCTAACCCCTTCCCCTCCACTCTATTGCTGTGAGTGTGGGAAAGTTGAGTGAAGAGTGACCCGAGGCTTGACTGACCCTGTCGGTGTCTCAGGGTGTTTTAGGTCAATCTTCATTTTACCACATTGTGCTTGATGGTGCTTGGTTTGCCGTGACGTGAAGCGATACGGCATAGCGTCTCTCACCACGGGCAGGTGGCTAGCTTATCGCGCCGAGGTCAGGTGGCCAGCTTTTCTCACCACGGCCAGGTGACCAGCTTTTCTCACCACGGTCAGGTGGCTAGCGCCTCTCTACGGGCAGCTGGCTAGCGTCTCACACCAATGGCAGGTGGACAACTTCTCGCGCAACGGTCAGGTGGCCAGCTCGTCTAACCACGGGCAGGTGGCCAACTTTTCGCTGACTGGCGGAATGCCAGGCCAATCCAAGTTTCACCACCGTTATTTTCCTTCCAAAGTTCGTCATGTTCATATCCATGTTTACCCCCTCTTCGCCATAGACTCGAACCATTTCAAAGCATATGGTGGCTATAAAACACCATGTTATTAATTATGGAGGTAAAATCTCATCGTTCAAAATAGTGTTCAGTAGTTTTGATTTCGTTTCAAAAAACAACTATAGTACAATCTACCTCCTAACAACGTCATGAATTTCCCAGGGAACCGTTGGCCCTGGCTTTGGTGTTTGGATGCTGATCCCTCCGGTCAAGTTTATGTGGTTTTCTGAGTTGAATTTCGTTGTGTTTAAGAAAAGCTTCTATATATGCTAGAATTCTGCAGCTAAAGCATGTAAAATAAAAGGAAATCAAATGCTACAAGAAGAGTAAAGTACTACGAGACGGCCCAATAATATAGGTACTACGAGAAGGCCCAAAAATATAGGTACTACGAGACGGCCCAAAAATATAGGTACTATGAGACGGCCCAAAAATATAGGTACTACGCGACGGCCCAAAAATATAGGTACTACGAGACAGCCCAAAAATATAAGTACTACGAGACGGCCCAAAAATATAGGTACTACGAGACGGCCCAAAAATATAGGTACGACAAGACGACCCAAAAAATATAGGTACTACAAGACGGCCCAAAAATATAGGTACTACAAGACGGTCCAAAAATATAGGTACTACAAGACGGCCCAAAAATATTGGGTTCTACAAAACGCCCAAAAAATATAGGTACTACAAGACGGCCCAAAAATATAGGTACTACAAGACGGCCCAAAAATAGAGGTACTTCAAGACGGGTCAAAAAATTCGTACTACAAATATGTTTTTGTGAAGGAATTAGATTGGCGATAATTAGGGACTACACATATGCTCTGTGAAGGAATTAGATGGGTCTTAATTAGGGACTTCATATATGCTTTGTGGAGGAATTAGACTGGCGATAATTAGGGCCACCTAAACGGGCTACTAAAGGAAAAAAGGTCTGTGACCACATAGAGACAATTACTTAAGTGGGTTTCATTGTAGCTATGACAGTTAGCGTTTTTATCTCTGGATGTGCGATCGCTACGAGTTTGAAAGAATATGTCCTTTTCCCATTTTAATGTATATATTTTCGTATACTCGTCATGACCTGAAATGTTCTGTAACCACATAGAGACAATTACTCAAGTGAGCCTCAATTTGACTATGACAATTAGCGATTTCTTCTCGATACTATATATGATTGTATTGGAATATTTCGCACGGCATGATATATATTACTAGGTTCGTTATTGAATGACTCATTTGAATAGAAATTTTCACTGCTCAATCCTATTTTTAGGATAATCGATGTAGTTATGCAAGAAATATGACTATATTTTATATTGCATGATTGATATTATTGGTTAAATTCATTCGCTTTGTCGCATTTTAACGATATATTTTTCAGAGATTCGTCAAGATCCAATGTTAAGAAAAAACAGACACGTTCACGTACTGTACTTTTTCAGATGAATTTTTCTGTAGACAATGAAACAAGATTTATTTAAACATATATTTAATAATGAAATACACATTTAGGGTTTAGGGATAACATTTACATTGTTTATAAAAAGCATAATACAGGTGGACAGA
>SDVV010023087.1:0-12821 GCA_016164225.1 Gammarus roeselii | reverse complement strand
ATATATACACACAATTTGCGATATTGAGAAGCGTTTTACTTCTTGCTGAGTTCCATTTCAATAAATACTTTCAAGTAACGCATGCAAAATAGGATCTGCGAGCACATTCAGACATTAGACACCATAGATAACAATTCCCTCTCAGCTACCCACAAACACTAATTGGTGAGTGATCCGTGTACAAAGCATATACAGTGAGTGGTATCATTCCTACTCTGAGTGAAACATTGAGAGCTCGTAATAAATATATAAGAACATAACCTTTAGCATCACAACAGTGACAACTAACATGCGAAGAGCCACATCAAATAGCAGCACTCACAAGACGTATACATATAAAAGAAAAATGGTGTCATACAGAATGATATGCTAGTGCACATTCTACAGGGATCGTGGTTACCTAATGCAAGCCCAGGTAAATGTGCAAGCCCAAACAAATAAAACTGTGGATCATAACGAATGTTTTCATTCAGTTCTCGATTGGAATCAGCCACTTCCTCTTCACTATCGCACATATTCACCGTGACTGTCGTTCGTCGATGATTGGAATGAACGATTTGGTTTGCCACTCAATTTTCGAGACAAATGTCCTCCAACGGACGGACTCAATTGGATATTGTTACAAGTACGGGCTTGGATATTGAAAAATACGTTGCGTCCTGGTGATTGCCATTTCGCTCTGTTGATTGCCGTTTACGTTGCAGCCTGATGATTGCCGTTTACTTGCCGAGTAAAGTGTTAGTTATTTGCAATTGCTATTCAATTTATCATTCATCTTCATACGGTGTTTAAATGAATGATCTTCGTCATAAGGGAATAAATTGGTACAGAAATGAACATGGCAACCCTTGTCTTACTTCACAAATTTGAGGACCAGTATCCTTCCATGTCGCAACCGTTCAGTACAGAAAACATGTCGCAAATATCCGACTTGGACAAGGTAGGACCAGTGTCATTCCATGTTTACGGCACAGCACGACCAGTGTTTTACCGAGTTTGACGCAAGGTTGGACATGTGTCATACCATGTTCACGACACGGTAGGACCAGTGTTGCATGGGCAAGTGTCATACCATGTTTGCGACATGTTAGGACCAATGCTCTACCATGTTTACGACACGGTAGGACCTGTGATGCATGGGCAAGTGTCATACCATGTTTGCGACATGTTAGGACCAATGCTCTACCATGTTTGCGACATGGCAGGACCAGTGCCCTACCATGTTCACGACACGGTAGGACCAGTGTTGCATGGGCAAGTGTCATACCATGTTTGCGACATGTTAGGACCAATGCTCTACCATGTTTGCGACATGGCAGGACCAGTGCCCTATCATGTTTGCGACATGGTAGGACCAGTATCCTATCATGTTTACGACATGGTAGGACAAGTGTCATACCAAGTTTACGACAAAGAGTTGCAGTAAAAAAAATAGACACCGATTTCAGACCGCTTTTGGTGCCACCAGCTCTTGAAGTTGAAGGCTTATGACGTCATAAAATGATATCTATAAACCTTTTCACAAGGTATTAAGACATTTCAGTAACCTGGTAACCCTGCCATTATACCCAGGTAAAAACCTTGAACTTCGAGAGGTGATGTCTTTAAAACCGATGGTCCAATCGATCAATCTTTTCACTGTATCTCTAGGCAGCATATGCCTACTTCATAAGGGAACTTGCAATTAGCGGGATGTTAGTCCTCTACGTCCTCTAAGTGTTGTTGATCAAATTACAATGTTTTAGTAGCCAGAAGTATTCGTGTGAAGAGTCGTTTTGTGAGAATATGGCATCATTAAATAATAAAATGACAATACATTACATATTATCAAACGCTCAAGTTCTACACAAATCCGATATATTATATTACACATTCTTCGTGGTTAAAGATCTTCAAGTTTAACCTCTTGAGAGCCAAGGTGTCCTACATCGTCCCTGACTGAGCACCCAGTGGAAGCAGCTTTCAAGAAGAAGACTCTTCTCTCTCTTCCACGCGTTCACAGGCCAAAGTTTAAATCGTTTCCACCATATAATTTTGATGAGATAAAGGGAGACGTTGCTATTGTTGTGCTGCTTTGTATGCATTAGAAGCCGGCTGGATTGTGCCGCAAATAAAGCTCGCTCTGCCGTCTGTTGCTTCCCCCGATACCTCGGTCTGCAGGAAATGAAATATATTTAAACAGAAAATAAAGGTTTCCAATTAAGAAAACGAAGACAAAACGCGAGTCATTTATGATGAAGAACATGAAAAATGACTGGTAAATTATGAAGTAGTTCTCTACGGGGTTATTCTAGGATAAAATTTGAAATCGAGAAATGGGGATGCTTTATCTAAAAGAAATATACCTGGCAATGCTTTGAAACGATGCTCTTTTGTTCTTTAAAGAAATATACAATACAATGAAATGTGTGCTTAATTCTCCATGAAATACGTCCCGCTATTGTCTTGTTCTGGATAACTATCACTATACATTTGTTTACAACTATCACTATACATTTGTTTACAACTATCACTATACATTTGTTTACGACTAACACTGTACATTTATTTATTACTATCACTAGACATTTGTTTACAACTATCACTATACATTTGTTTATAACTATCACTATACATTTGTTTACAACTATCACCATACATTTGTTTACAACTATCACTATAGATTGGTTTACAAGAATCAATATATATTTGTTTACAACTATCACTATACATCTGTTAACAACAAGCGCTATACATTTGTTTATAACAGTCATTATACCTTTGTTTACACCTAGCACTATACATTTGTTTACATTTATCACTATACATTTGTTTACAACTGTCACTATACATTTGCTTACAACTATCACTAAACATTTGTTTACAACTATCATTATACATTTGTTTACAACTATCACTATACATTTGTTTGCAACTATCACTATACATTTGTTTACAACTAACACTATACAGTTGTTTACAACTATCACTAATCCTTTGTTTACAATGAAAGTTAAGTGACGTTCTTTGCTTGCAAATTTATTGAAATTTTCATTGATCAAAATCCTGCTACTTCAATGATACTTATGATAATTTATACGAATGAAAATATGAAAAGTATGAAAATATTGAACATAAACGAAATAGAATTAACAAATGAGCATTGCTACTTTCTCAGTGTTTTAATGAGCATTGCTACTTTCTCAGTGTTTTAATGAGCATTTCTACTTATCAGTGCAGTGCTGATCATAGCTTATTTCTCAGTGTTTTGATGAACATTGCTACTTTCTCAGTGTTTTGATGAACATTGCTACTTCCTCAGGGTTTTGATGAGCATTGCTATTTACTTAGTAATTTGATGAACATTGCTACTTTTCAGTGTTTTGATGAGCATTGCTACTTTATTAATGATTTGATGAGCATTGCTACTTTCTCAGTGTTTTGATGAGCATTGCTACTTTCTCAGTGTTTTGATGAGCATTGCTGCTCTCTCAATGTTTTGATGAGCATTGCTACTTTCTCTGTCTTTTGATGAACATTGCAACTTTCTCAGTGTTTTGATGAGCATTGCTACTTTCTGAGTATTTTGATGAACATCGCTACTTTCTCAGTTTTTTTGATGAGCATCGCTACTTTCTCAGTGTTTTGATGAGCATTGCAACTTTCTCAGTGTTTTGATGAGCATTGCTAATTTCTCAGTGTTTTGATGAGCATTGCTACTTTCTCAGTGTTTTGATGAGCATTGCTACTTTCCCAGTGTTTTGATGAGCATTGCTACTTTCTCAGTGTTTTGATGAGTATTGCTACTTTCTCAGTGTTTTTATGAACATTGTTACTTTCTCGGTGTTTTATTGAGCATTGCTACTTTCTCAGTGTTTTAATGAACATTGCTACTTTCTCAGTGTTCTGTTTTCGAAACGCGATATCGAATAAATTGCATTGTGTAGTGAATACTAAATGCTGTAGAATTTAAAAATACAGCATACGATTTGAGTAGAAAGGGTCGTCAATACCGCGTATGATCTGTGTAGAAAGGGTCGTCAACAGCGCATATGATCTGTGTAGAAAGGGTTGTCAATACCGCGTATGATCTGTATAGAAAGGGTCGTCAATACCGCAGATGTTCTGTGTAGAAATGGTCGTCAGGACCGCACACGATCTGTGTAGAAAGGTTCATCAATATCGCACACGTTCTGAGTAGAAAGGGTCGTCCATCCCGCACACGTTCTGAGTAGAAAGGGTCGTCCATCCCGCTCACGATGTGTGTAGAAAGGGTGGTCCATCCCGCTCACGTTCTGAGTAGAAAGGGTCGTCCATCCCGCTCACGATGTGTGTAGAAAGATTCATCAATACCGCACACACCATGTGGAGAAACGGCCATCCATCCCAAACTCGATCTGCTTAGAAAGAACCGTCAGTTCTACAATCGTCATCAGAAAATGATCGTCAACATACAAGTACAAAAATTATATTTCTGGCAGTGTTATTAATGCTGCAGCGTCCTTGGTAGCTCATCAGATGTTGCTCACATTGCCTTCCGTCCCTAGTTGAACATAAGAACACGACTCTACGACTCATGTCACGACGAAAGATCTATCAGGGTGATTTTACTGTGCTCGATAAATATGAACTGTATCCTGTTGGCGTAAGGCGTTGCGATCTGACATTGGATTTTTTTTGTATAATAATTGGTTAGAGTGTGAATTCTTATTCAGATGTACAGCCTAATTTATTGGGTATCAAAGAGTGTGACGGTATAAATGGGTCTATGTGAATCAGAGAGCCACTGGCATAACAAGAGACATACAATAGATCTTTATTATAATAAAAACTGGAAAAGTTTATTCGTACATGAGTGGTATGCCATTTTTGTGGAAGAATACATTTATACACAAATCTAAAATAAGTATAATGGCAAGCTAAGAACTTATAACTGAGGAACTAGGGCTCTGTATGAACAGAAGCAAGGTTTCTTACTTTTCTAGCTGAACATCGGAGTACAACTCTCTGAAACATGGTACGACGAAAGTAGCGATGTAAGTTTAAAGTACACAATAAATATGCAGTACATCCTGATGACATACAGTGTTGTGATCTGACATTGGAATCTTTTACATACAAATTTGTAGAAATTCCTCATCCATAACCACAGTCTAATCATTGTGTAGCAAAGAATGCTGGTATGGCATAACAAACAAACAAACAAAAACATCATTATTCATGCACAAACCGGCGTGGTATTCGTGAGGCCCGGTGACACAATACGTACATTTACACAAACATCTAGATTATGTATAAAACAATACATACCTTTACGCAATAAGTCTTGAATGCTAATATAACATTAAACAAATATGCACAATAGATCTGGAGTGCGTGTAATGAAAGGCCAAGACCATCAAATCGTATTAGGTGACACTACAGAGTCAGCCACGACGTGTATGCAGTCTTAATTGATATCACTCGCCCAATACATTGGGTTTCAAAGGATGTTAGGGTGTGTGAGGGTCTATGTATGTGAGTTGGAGAGCTCATACACAGACGGTATGGCATTGATGTGCCACCAAAAGTCTACCCATAAATATACACAAATTTGGCTCATCCCACCATAAGTCTTAGTAAGAATATACACACATTTGACTCGCTATAAGATTCTGATGAGTCGGGACTTTATAGCGTTCCAAGTAAATGAGCCGTGATCGAATACTTGTATAGTTAGATAATGAAGTTTAATCGTTGGGCTATGCTACAGCCGCTGTTGCAGAACCCAGCATGTCCGTGATCCTGTTCTGTTCAACATCAACAAACCGGGACTTTTTTTACGCTCATTTTCACCTATTGACTGCAGTTTGCCAGAGAAACGTTTGAAGTACTGTTCAAAAATTTGCAGTACTGTTTTGCATAAGTGTCATACTCGTTTTAGGTGCATCAGATCGTCATGCATTTGTACCAATCCCATCCAGCCAAACCACCTCTAGTTTTCCTTAATTAGCGAGTACATTTTATAGGATAACACACTACAGTAGTTATGAATTGAAGGACACCACAGGATGCACGTGAATCCTCTTTACAAAACGTTTCAGTCTTTTCACCCCCTCGTCAGCTGCTGTTTCTGATTTTGCTTCACCTCGAGAGAATAACTGTTTCCAAGACTCCGACTTGTATGAACATGAATAAGACTCAAACGACGAATTAATGCGTTTTGAACGCGATTGAAACGTAATAGACAATTCACGAAGTAATCACTTCAACCATTTATTTTAGTCAATGTTCGCTTGGAGGGGCATTAATTTTTTTATAATGTAATTTATATGTATTGACACATGGATATATAGAGTTATATAAGGTTTGTTTTTTCGTTTGAAGTAAATAATATAGAGAAGTGAGTACCAGCATCGCTACCAGCGGTAGTTATCGGAAGTGGTACCACTGCCGCAATCACCTGTTTTCCCACCCGCCTTGACCGTTACCCGTAACACCGGTAACTTTAAATGGACCCCCTGAGCACCTTTGCTATTACGTGACTAAAACTATTAAGAAAAGTACGAAGCTTCAGAATAAGAGAGTTTTGGTTTGGTTATCAAACTGATATACCAGAGTCAGAGGGTGTATAGACTCAGATAGATGCTCCAACTTCACTGCATTTGATATAACACTTGATTGACACCATTACCACGTGAATGATGGTCAAGCATGATGAATAGGGCCTTATGAGTAGGGGAGCCTCCGGAGTAAGGGTTGAATTTGTTAAAATGTGTATAAACAAAAAAATAATGTGAAGTCCAGAGAAAACAAAACGAATATATTATGATTTCGAAACATCATTGAGGAATTGTACTTGTTTTTAGGTTGCAGAAAATCAAATTAGACTACAATTATATACACATGTTATATAAATATGAACATAAATAATTTTTCTTCATTTCCTTATTTAGTTTAAGCAGCGTGTTAGTAAAACAACCACAATACTCTGTTTTATTTGCCTCAATCCTGAAATATATTTATTTCGCTATCATAAGGCTCACGAGCCAGTCTGCATTCATTGGTGAGCGCTGGGCGTCGGAAGGGTCCATCTGATGACGGGACCTTCCACATTACCCCACTCTATAAGGTGCGCTCGTTGACCCGTGTCCCGGTACGAAGTCAGTCCCTTGTCTTAGTGACGGGGACGTGCTTCATTGGTCCACTTGGTGTGATCATTGATTCATGTCCCTGAAGGTGGTTTGTCCCCTGTCTCAGTTTCAGGGACTTGCATCAGTGCTCCACTAGGTGTGCTCATAGGCCCGTGTCCCTAAGCTGGTTAGAACTCTGTCTCAGTTACTACAACTTGCATCATTGCTCCTCTATGTGTGCTCATTGGCCCGCGTCCTGGTAAGTGGTTTGACCCCACCCAGTCAGAGTGACGGGACATACTTCATTGCTCCTCTATGTGTGCTCATTGGCCCGTGTCATGGTAAGTGGTTTGACCCCACCCAGTCAGAGTGACGGGACATACTTCATTGCTTCACAAGGTGCGCACATTGGCCCGTGTCCTGCTAAGTAGTTTGACCCCACCCAGTCAGAGTGACGGGACATACTTCATTGCTTCACAAGGTGCGCACATTGACCCGTGTCCTGCTAAGTAGTTTGACCCCACCCAGTCAGAGTGACGGGACATACTTCATTGCTTCACAAGGTGCGCACATTGACCCGTGTCCTGCTAAGTAGTTTGACCCCACCCAGTCAGAGTGACGGGACATACTTCATTGCTTCACAAGGTGCGCACATTGGCCCGTGTCCCGCAAGGGGGTTAATTCTTCCTCTGGCTGGGCGTCCTGGGGGGAGTAATCGCCGTTGACTTTGTACTCCGCACAGGCCTCCTCCCGGTCATGGTCAAGGAGCGAGTGCAGAGCGAGGTCTGGTCTCGTGTGTGGGGCCAGGTCTGGGCTTGAGTGTGTGACGTGGGCTGGGAGAGGTCTAGGAGTGCAAGGAAAGGCTTAGGCTCAACTGCGATGCGAGGTCTGGGTTCGAGGGATGGGCTCCTGGTGTGCGTAAACGAGTTTCCAAAAACTCAAGATTGTTTGGGCCAGTGGTGCGGCCGAGCTAGTCCAATGCTGTGTGATGTTGATGAAATGTATACATTAGTGAACAAAGGAAGATTTGTGCATCAGTCAGTTGAAGCAGATTCTGTTTGGTCTATGCAGACAGTTTCAATCGGAAGGGGCGTCCGATATATAATGTAATTCACAATGAATGCATAAATATTTACTTTTTTTATAACTGAAGCCCTATTCTCTTCAATTACGTCCCATTCCTGGGTGAGTACAAACACAAAAAATATCATACTGGAGAGGTAAAGTATAGGGCTACATATGTCCAGCGCCACCTATCAGCCAACATTTACAGAGTTTCATGCTGATATGACATTTACACATATACATTTTGTTCTCAATACGGGCACGGCAGATAGGCTTCCTGTTAATATTGCGATCTTCCTGCAACAGCGGCCACATCTTTCTTTCAATGGGGTTAGTTCGAATGCCTCACAATTACATACGGCCTCCAGGAGGGCATTTCTAGAGTTTCAATGTGTTCCTGATTTACAAGTGGTTACAAGTATAAGATGACAACAATAGACCTTTTGGTCCAAGTTACGTTGCCTTTGATAGTAAGAAGATTAGTTCTGTAGAAGAACGTCTAAGGTCGCTTCATGTGTCGGTGTAATTTCTGTTTTCAAAGGATCAAGAAAGGGAAAGGATGAAGTAGGTAGGAATCAGCACCTTAAGAGAGCCATTGACCCATGCTATTGATTTGAGATTGTATCGGTTTTATTCCTCGTTAAATCAATGCTTTCCGGTGTCATTGCTGGTCATTATTTTGTAACGGGCAGGCACCGATGCCGTCCATCTTTTTTTGCCGTGCTAGTGCTAATGCCTGGAACTGTTTTGACGATGCGGGTGTCAATACCGAATATCTTACTTGAACGAGCATGCTGGTGAACATGCTATAACCTGAAGCTTGTCAACGACGATTCATGTAGAAATGTCGAGCCGTGACTTGAAAGGTATGATCATATTGCTCTTTATAACCTTCACTGGAAGCTTGTTCCAAACATCGACTACTCTAAACGTGAAGAAGTTGAGCCGCGAGCGTGATGCTAAGTGAGAAACGCTGTCAACGATTTTGTATCCAATATTCCTGGTCCCTCCGTTTGCATCTAGAGTAAGAAGACTCACTCGGTCGGCGTTTACCTTTCCTTTCATAAACTTCCCACCTCGATCACGTTATCTCTGACTGGACGCTTCTCCAATGAATTTAAGTTGAGTTCACGTAGTCTGTCTTCGTACGATTTATTGAACAACGAAGGGAAAAATTTGGTGTTCTACGTTGAACTTTCTCTAGTTTAATAACGTCTTTCTAAGATATGGAGACCAGAATTAGTCGGAATACTCGAGATGCGGTTTACCAGATGCATTGCATATCTTAAGAATGCAGTGTCTGCTTATGTACGAGATTGTGCGCAAACATTGCTTTCTGCATTTTAAGTCGTCACTAATGATGACACCTAGATCTCTCTTCGCTGACAGAACTTAGTTTCTTTCCGGACATCGAATATTCGTGCATGGGTTAGATGACCTTCATGCATAACTTTACACTAGCCCACATTGAATTTCGTTTGAAATTTTTCTGACCAATCAACACTTTTGTTTAAGTCTAATTGGATCTGCTCACACTCATGTTCGCTTTGGTCTTTTTAGCCTATATTGGTATCATCTGCAAACTTGTTATTGGTCGTAAGCACGTGTCTATCGATATCGTTTATGAATATTATGAAGAGAACTGGACCTAACACGGATCCTTGAGGCACCCCGCTTGTAACATTACCCCTAGGGGAGGAAGCTCCGGTACGTACAGCTCACTGCCGTTTGTCCATGAGCCACCATTTCATACAGTTATTTAGCTCTGTTGGAATACCTATGCTGTGCAATTTACTAACTAATCGTTTGTGAGGGACTTAATTAAAAGCCTTTTCCAAGTCACGGTAAATTATATCGATTGAAGATTTCGTGTCATGAATTTCAATTATATTGTAAGCAACAGATTCGTAAGACACGAACGATTGTGTCTAAATCCATGCCGAGAGTCACCTATCAACTTGTTGGACGCTAAAAACTCTATAATTTTATCCGTTATCATTCATCAATTTATTTTTCCAATGACTGAGGTGAGACTAGTTGGTCGGTAATTTCCATGTCATTCATAGTCCCTTCTTTTAAATTGGAGAAAGGTGTTCGGCGATTTTGTTCATAATCTCTTATAGTATTCTGGGATGAACTTGGTCTGGACAAGGAGACTCTATAGCTTTCAATTTATTTATATATATAATAACTTTGTCAACGGAAAAGCTTACTGTGCTTGGGGCTTCAATTTCTCTTTTCGCTTTAATATCCTGGGGATTGGACAAATAGGATTGTCTATCATAAATACAAAACAAATCTATTGGTTTAGTGGGACAATCATGTTAGTGTTATCCGTTTCTAGCTCACCACTATTGTTCTCAAGAGGACCTGTAACAAATCTCGATTTGTTTGCTCGAAAAAAAAAATGGTCTTGGATTTATTTTGGCGTTCGCAGCAATTTCTTGTTCATATTTTTTTCTACGTTTCAGGACCATCTTTAGAAATCTTCTGCTGGTTATAAAGTTGTTTTTGTCATGTGCGTGTTTCTATTATGTTGAGTGCTTTACTTTCTTGTGATTGACGGTGCTGAAGTTCTCCTTACCAGTACTAAAGCGGATTGACTGCTGGTCGCCTGTTTTTGCGAGGAATATGCTCAAGTTTAATATTTTTAAGTGTAATCAGAATATTGTTTACTGATTGGTTGACGTCACGTCCGAGAGTTATACTCGCTGACGTCATTAACGCTCTTTAGTCATCAAAGGTAGCTTACCTAAAGTTAGGGACTTTATCGTAGTTTATTACCGTTTTTAATTCAAGCTCGATAGTAAAACGTATACAGTTATGATCGCTAGTTCCGAGTGGTTGGCCCACTTCAACGATCGTGACATGAGAATAGCTTGTACTTGTAATAGCTTGTACTGGCTCGAGCGTGGGAGGCTCGTGAAATGCTGTGAAATATCTGATTTCTAGTCCTTTTACGATCAATTCTGGAAACATTGGTGAATTACTTTTTTCGTAGGCGGATATTTGATAATGTAACAGTTGTTGCGTGTTTGTACAATGCTTTCTTATAGATTAGTGATGACACGCCATTTTTTGTTCACTTGAGGCAAGTTTAGACGGTGGAAAGTGTTGTCACTGTGCATAGTTGTTACTCGTTGACAAACTGATTCTTAATTCCTAAATTCGAGCTTTTAAATTTTTTTCAATGAGTGCATCGTGTTCCGTAGAACTTTTCACTATTTTAAGTCGTGTTATTCGATTTTTTACGGTCGGTTTTACCCCTGCATTTGATTTACCGTAAAATGAGAATATTCTGATTTTCGGGAGTTGCAGAGAGATTTTGGCACATTAATAATGACGATTGCGGCTATTCTAGTGGACTGTGGTCAACTGTGAGTACATATTCGTGTTCAGGAAGAGCTGACGCATGTGTTTGTGAAAAAATATTTATTTGCTTGTTTTTCATCACATATATATGTCTTTTTGGGCATGAAGCAGCTATCCAAAGTAGTCGACAGTGACATTGTTCTAAAGGGTATACAAAATGCTATGAAATAAAATTAGTGAATGCACAAATCAAACGTACGAAGTATTTTTCGTGATTTTTTGAAAAAATGTGTCGAAAGTTATTTCTGTATCTATGGGTGTATGCAAATTTCCATCCCGAAGAGAATTGTTGGGTGTTGAATTTTATCTAGATGATTGGTTCAAATTGGCAATTGAAGCAGCAGCAGAGGCTCAATAATGAAATTTGTGGGTCTCGGCACTAAAAATGTGAAAAACCAAAATTGCACCCGGTAGATTTGACTTATTTATTATTTTTTCACATGACTGTTAGGATCACACAGTAAGAACCACCGACTAACTCATATTTTGTTGATTTTTTGGAATGTTGAGCAAAAAAAAATCTCGCCCATAAATTTTGTGAATTTCGAATTGTTTGTTGGGAGCTTTTTGTTGCTCGTAAAATGATAAGGCCAGGTCGTTGTATTGAAATTTCGATTTCCATCATTTTCCCATCTGAAAATGTCGTTTAATTTTTTTTTAGAAAACAGCGTTTTGCAGAAACGCTGACGGCATCCCCCTAACACAAATGCCATCGACTGCACCGACATCATTTGCTTTGCACGCAGTCAGTGTATCTCATTGTAAGTTCTTGCAGATTTTTAAATGCTGTTCTCAGCTCACCCGCCTTGCAGACGTCGATCAGGCATTCAGTTAGCCCAGAACAGTGCTCACCGCCATACCAGCATTTGTTTAATTCTTGATAGGATCCCTTTCATTGCCAGCATTTTGCTGGCATTGGTGTAACACGTTTCTCCACCACTGCCGACCTGGCCTCCACATCGCCTACCTTGACCTCTCATCCACTGTTCTCAGGTTCCCCGTCTCCAGGGGTCAGACACGATTTGCCTCGTCAGACAAAGATAGCTACACCCGATACAGGAGCGCACATAGTACGACCCGATACAGGAGCGCACATAGTACGACCCGATACAGGAGCGCACATAGTACGACCCGATACAGGAGCGCACACAGTACGACCCGATACAGGAGCGCACATAGTACGACATGATACAGAAGCGCACATAGTACGACCCGATACAGGAGCGCACATAGTACGACCCGATACAGGAGCGCACATAGTACGACCCGATACAGGAGCGCACATAGTACGAC